>JABASI010003061.1:0-17544 GCA_019776505.1 Tomocerus nigrus | reverse complement strand
ACATTGACTTTAATTACAAACTGTTTCTGTACAGCAAAAGAAAAATTAATGTTATATTAACATAGGTAATAAAGAAATAGTATTATTCTGTCACTGAAAACTAAGTTTAAGGATTCGATTAAAATTATTGTGTTAAAAGAAATTATGTAGATTGGAAGTCAGTAAATATAATCCGGTACCTATGCAGACAATTTACGTTAATTTAGTGTCACACAATTACTTAATGTCATTTAGAAAGGGTAGATCGTTAAATTATAGTGAAAAGTGCAATTGCAAATGATACAAGTTTTTTCTTTCAGCCCATTAATATTTATTAGTTTGATAACCATGTTAAACGCGGCTTACCCAAATTATGAGCTTTGTCAAGCAGAAAACTTAATATGTTTCTATCATTAATTATTGTCTGTACAGAATAATTGTTGTAGCAAAGACTGCTGTGAGATTAATTGTGGTAATAAAAGTTTTCGCATATATATATACATACAAGAAAACATTTGCATGCTGGCATTTACATATTTTTACCATGACCTTTTGAGCTATATATGTACGTATAACATACGAATATGAATTTATTATTAGGAGTATTGAATTCGTTATAGTCTGTTTTTGTAGCATTGAATTTGTGTCATTGAATGTTGAAAGGAAAAGAGTTTTTTAAGAGAAAAACTATATATCACAGGCAAAAACTCAAGCAAACATAATAATACTTTTAGTTACATTAGTTCAAGCTCCAAGCACCAAGACTTTGTTTACTTTTAACCTGTAATTCCTTGTATTACTAATGTGACCCTTCATCCTATACGTAGATGCTGTAATTTGCTTTCTGTGAGAACGAAGGTAGAAAATAGAGCTCTTCAGATATTACTTTCAGTACCCCTTCCACCATATCATCTTTTTAGTTCACCTAACTATTTTCCATGACTTTTCCCGCAAATATTTTTACTGCACTTAATGTTTTTACGCATTAACGTATGCATTTTCACTGGTAAAAACTTAACTGGTAAAAGCTTTTCATGTGCATACTATTTGTAAATACTCGTAGGCGGCTGAATTGCTTAATTCTACATGACCTTTCACCAAAGGGAAAGGGAGATAAAACTTTGACCTGGAAAAAGCCATGAAAAATATCTTGGAGCGCGAAAAATATTTATTAGATGTAAAAAGATTCTATGTCATTTACACAGTGAAAGTAGTCCTCGTAATAATATTTAATCTTATTTCATTTACAAAGATATCAAATTATTTTTACGTAGATTATTTACAAACTAATTTAAAACTTGAGACAAAAAGTCAAAATCCAGTATTTCTTAAGAGTGATTTCTCTAGACAAATTATTCCTAAACTTCATGCAAGATTTGGCATTGTCTGTAAGTAGGTTTCATAGACGCACATGAAAGAAAACAGTATTTCTCCGTAGTTTAATTAGAAAATATTAAACATTGCCATGAAGGGTATGCAGCTTATTACCTAGTAAAATTGATGATTCCACTATAAGGTCTGTAGGAAACTACGAGTAGTACTGCGACTTATAATTTAGTTAAATGGTTCTAAGGATCTAGTTGAATAATAGCGTAATCCTCTCAAGTCGCAATTCGCAACCTTCTTGAATCTTGAAGACGATTACATTTTAGCGTGCAACTATTAATCGTCCTAAGAATTTCCCTTGCATGTATTAATTTTCTTACAAGTACAAATGCTCTATATATGTATGCTGTGTAAGTTATATAGAAATATTTATACACTATAGCTGAATGAACTATATTAGTATGACTGAGTAAGAAAGTTTCTTTTGTTAGATGCAGATTTATAGGATTAGTGTTTGGGTGACTGAGTTGAATAAATTGACATGACTTGTGTTACTCCACCCGAATTTCTCTAACGCAATCTCTGAAAAGTCTTGTTTATTTCAACAGGCAAACCAAGGGAAAGGAAGTTAAGCATGTAAAGAGTGAAGGGAATCTGAAAGAAAGAAAATCAGGAGTCGCATCGGACTGTGACTGTAGTGTTAGCCCATTTTCTTAGTGTATCCTACTGCATTCATACATTAAATATTATTCCATGTCTCAAGGATTTTAATATATCCGTAGTATGGCATATTATGAATATATCTAAGCATACACAGATGCTATATAGTACATTTTTACAACTAAATAATACACAGAACTGTACCCTGTGCACATATAGAACATTATGATGCATTATTACATTTTCCATGTATGTACACATATTTCACTATACATTTTTATTGTTTCGTCTATTGTGTTTGTCCTTTTCTGTGGTATATAGCATGCATGCTATTTCTAATCTTATGCATATTTATTTCTACTACTACTAATACTGCTCCTATTTCCACGAATATCTGCTAGAGCTGCTCTTGTTCATTCCAAACTGGTCAACACGGATCAATTGCATGGGCCAAGGAAACACTTTTCCTATTATATTATTGCAAAGGAAAGAGTCAACACCTTATGTAGAGTAGAAAGTATTTACTTGATTTCACTAGTAGTAGTGGGTAGTGGGGGAATGTACTTACTGCAATTACAAATTCAATGAACCCTACTTAAGTTGCCTAACATCAACTAAACAGTACACATATTAGTCTAATCATGTTTTAGTATCTACATTTTAATAGCTTTTACAAAACTAACAGTTCACAGAGGACAAATGTAGAAATGAAAACTATTTCCTTTTGATCCTTTGGACAATCCAAGACCATTCAGAAAGTGAGTGTGATATAAAGCTACCTAGCAATAACTGCATTATGGAATTCACCATTCATTTACTATTCTCCATCCGATGAGATAATTTACAAATCCAATTACCTGAGATTATTTTTAACTCATTAACTGAAGGTGCGAATTGAGATCAAATCATTTGCCGAAATGGACACTACCAGCAAACAAAGTTTAGCAAGTTTAGTACAAACAAAACCAAGAGCCAACTCAATTCACCCTGTTGAAGGTAATTTTTATATTTAAAATCTTAATAATTTATTTTATTTGAATGCTTCTCTACATTAGTGCCTCCAGGGAATATTATTTTCATCAATATATTTTCCGGTATACATATATTTTCAGATGTCATTTCGTAGCATTTTGAGTGTTATTCATTTCAGAAATGAGAAACGAGATTTTCACAAACGTGTTACATACACCATACTGTCGATTTATCCAAAAGAAATTATATTAATTTATCGATGATATAATATAAATATTTCAAAATGTTCACAAGACAAAAGTAAATTTAAGGATCCCTAAAGAAAAGTATTTATGCATAATTATAATCTTTCTAAATCAAATCTCTATCGGTATATAAATAAAGAGTGAATTAACTGTTTGGAATAGAGCATTACAATAATAAAGTAGGAAAGATTCTTTATAGGGTAGTAGAGTCCTTTCGAACATTTTTACGAACAGTTTAAACCGTTATCATTATTCATTAATGTTCACTATGCAAAAGCGATTCTATCAATCTATTTCCAAATATTTTCTATCAAATTTAATTGATTATCTTAGATAATGGAATTATAACGTCCCAACCGAGCAAAGACGCTAAAACAAAATTCGTTTTACCTGGTAAGTGCAAATCTAGTTCCATCATCAATCATGCATGAGTATGAGTTCTTATGCATATTTTTGGAATTTTCAATAACCTAACAAATTTTGGTCAACAGATGTGCCAGAGGGTTTGGAGTCACTAAAAGAGACGCAACACCTCTTTATTAAACAATCAGGTCTACCAATTGAAAGTCAGTTGTTTGAATTTACCAATACTTTACTAAAAACCGATTTAGCTGATGATTGATAAAGAAGATCAGCCATTTTTAGTCGTTTAGAACTATCATTTTGCGATTTACGGTACTTTACTATTCTTTATTACATACTTTATAGCATAAACAATGTCAAAATGATTTTCTAACAGTATTCAAGACAATGGAAACTCACTACGAGGTTTTAAACAGTAATGGAGAGAAGATCTTCATGGCAGATGAAACAACAGACACAAGTACGCGAGCTTGGTGTCGTGGAACGAAGCCTTTTGATGTGAGCGTATTCATCCGTTCAGGTCTCTACCGCAAAGAAGTAATGAAAATGGACGGAGAACCACGTAGTTGTGGATGTGGAGGGGTAAAATGAATTTATTTTCTGGAGAAAGTATCTTTTAGCTTAAAGGATCCGAAAATATATTGAATTTGTGACAATGGATGCTTTATTTATTCTTGAAAGGATATTACATTAAGATTGACAAATTGTACTCTGGGAACTATCGAACAAGGAACAGACTGCTCCATCCCCATTTATTCTGTAATGGACTATGAAGGCCAAGAGATTTTACAGATAGTAGGACCACCGAGTAAAAGTTGCTTCAGCTTCCGAGTAGTTGGTCTTGCCGAGTTTGACATAATGAATCCTGACGGGACACGTGTGGGGAAAATTGCAAAGTATTGGGGAGGTAAAGAAAAAGAAATTCTTCTCAAGTCAGACATTTGGGGAGTCAAGTTTCCGATGGAGATGAAAGTTTCCACAAAAGCTCTCTTACTCGCTTGCTGTTTTCTATTGGTAAGATTTATACGAACATCTATACGTGCATTGACTTCACTTACAAATGTCATCACCTAAAGTCTCCCCCACAAAATATGAACTGTCATGTTCACGTACACAAATAATGCTTCAAAAACATTTCGCTTGGATTTACACAGCGAGATTATTATTGACTTGTGTTACTTGTGTACTGACCTTTCATTTTCATTATATTTGACGATATTATTTGAAAATCATTACAAATTTTCATAGTGAATTTTTGAATCTTTTACAGAACTTCCATTATCAAGATAACCTGTGACCTGACACCTGCAAATACACAGACAATTTTTAAAGTGTATTTAAGCCATAATCTCTCTTGTGATTTTTACTGGGTACCTACATGTACTTTAACTGTATACATTCCGTCACATTTTTCGTGAGAGCTGATGATCAGATCGAGATATGCATGATGTTTTAGGATACAGACTCAACCAGTATACTGACCACATGATTTTAAATATTGCTCTTTATTATCCAGCCATCAATCTCTCAAGATTTTATTGATGTTTTACAAATTATATCGTTAATTCTGCAATTTAATCAATTGCAAATAATTAAAATTATCTAGAAATATACGTCTCATTTGCACCCTTCAATGTCTATATATAAAGGATTTAAACTAGGTATCCATTAAATGACTGCTGCAAATGCAAAGTTGCGTGATTAAAATATTGACGATTCTGTGTCTGTCTGATTGTTTGTAAAATAGACTTTATCTGCATACTTTTGTATCAATCAGGTGTAAATGAGAATAGAGCAGCCTCATTTTTTGTAATCTATGCAACACCGAAATAATAATTTCCTAGTTTATTTTATTTCCTCATAATATGCCTGTGGTCTCTCATTACGTCTCAACTTTAACCTTTGTGAAACAGCACAGATAACAAAATACTTTTAACTACTTCAAAACGTGGTAAAATTGATTTTGTGCATTTGAATTGTAACTATTAAAATGCACTGTACATACACGGTCACAATAATAATATACAAGAAGACATAATAAGTGTACTAGAAACTGACTCGTAAAATATTTTATACATCCTAACTTGTATTTCCCTTTCGGAAATGTAGCTTGAGTTGAATTTTAGCTCATTTATTGTAAAACTTAGTTTCTTGGAATGAAATCAGGAAATTACTTATACTCCCTTCTTTGGTGAAAGCATGAAATTGGGAAACGTGTGTTAGAAATTCGCTAAAAATGATTTATCTCAAACTGTTTTGAAAGCGTGATTGATAACTGTCATCCATCATTCCATCATTGACACTGTTGACAGGTAAAGCATGCATAAATTGTAAAGCCAGCCTAAGAGTCCAGCCACCATCTTTGCCTTTAAGCCAAAACCCAAAAAACATCATAATAAAATGAAATATTTCATAATAAACAGTAATTTTATGTTTTAATCCTCTTGTATATAGTAAAACTAGTAATTTTCATTTCACAAGAGACACCAGTACGGAAATGAACAAGAAATTAAAAATGTTTAAAGCTATTACCGATAATGAAATGGACCGGGGTCAACAACTATAGAGAAGGTAAAAAAGTTGTTTGTACCGTAGTCCAGTTTGACCTGGCTTTCACTATTATAGAAACGAAACAGCAGAACAGAGCACACCTTGAAGCAATCCGTCTCTATTGATTTCAAGGTACCTTGACTTGGTTCATGCAAATTCTCGAAACACACTTCAGATTTACAGATTCATAATCAATATTAAACGAGAAGGACTGTAGGACAACCCTGTGAAAGAAGGCGTGTAGAAAAGTGAAATTATATAAGCCAAACTTTCAGTTAAATAAGTAGATATATATAATAACTACTTATAATCTCATTTTAATAGCTAACTGTAAATGTTAATAGTTCGTAGTATTTAATTTTTCCCTTCTCTTTGCCATTAATCTGCACCATACTAACAAATCCGAATATTAAATATGGAGCTAAATAGCTCAGTGCAGTACAAAAGAATACTAAAGGCACTTAAGCACTGTTCATTGTGACAAAATAAAAGGCGTTTTCAGTTCATTAACAGCCTTTCAGCTTTAGTTCCCATTTTCTATGGAATATTTCCGAGAAAATGCGAAATTTTATTCATACTTACTTCTACATTATAATATCTAGTTACAATATAGCAGGCTCTATTTGATGACTTGTTGGCGTGAGTGCATTCACATTTTATTATCTTCGGATTACATAGTCATGAACGTTTGCTATTGTCTGACTCTTTATTTTTGTAAGTCAACCTGTATTTATATATGCCAGGTGTGTAAATAATGATATTAGGAAAGTGCTTTCATTCTCTACTTCTAGGTCAATCCTATCCTACATTGTTGATTCTCTTCAAATGTTTTTCATTCTAGTTCTCCAGTTGTTTTCTATTGGTTTTAATAATATTTTCTAGCTTTCTCCATTCATTGTAGCTATTGGCATGTCCGAAAACATGTGCGTGGTGACATAGACCATGTTCTAAATCTTCCCAGTACTTAATTCGTTGACTTGCCCTAACTCACTGTCAGTTTAGTCCATTGCACTAGATTTTGGTCGAACGTTTACTTATTTAACTCCGGAACACTTGTATGTATATTTATTGTACTTTCTTTTTTTTACATTTATCTCCCTACAAATGATGAAAGTAGGCACTAACAAAAACTGTCCATGGCCGGTTCCCTGAAAACTGTAATCGCAAATGTACTATTTTCATTTCCCATGGAAAATTCGTCAGTTTTTAATGTTTCTCACAAAAACGAAAGCATAAGCACTGTTATCCGGAAAATCTAAATGGTAAATAGAAATGCTATTGAATGGAGCCCACTCAATAAGTAAAACGTACATGAAAACTGAGTAAACACTACACACAACAAACTTCAATAATAATATGGAACAGTTATATAGTGAAACATTAAATGTCAGAAATAAACACAGTGATAAGTATTTTGCCAAGTAGGCAATCATTCGTCGCCACACTCCTGTCATACGTCATACCCTTACCATGAATACAAAATATCTAGTAAATACTTAAAATGCTAAATAAAATTTGCATAATTCCAGATTTACAACAAAAGTATGTTATGGCAGAGAAAATAAACATATAGGTTACTTCATAAAATATAAATAATCATTTAAAAGCCAAGCTTTTATGTCTAGAAGTATGCAGCTCTTTTGGAGAAAAGAAGGAAAGTATTTTAAGGCTGGAGTTTAAGGGTAAAAGCACAAAATGTTAGAATTGGAATTGTCGCATTTTCACTTTTTCTGTTGTATTTGCTTACACACTAGTTCCGACATAGAAAATCATAAAGACATATGTCTACACTGTGGGCCATAGCTGCTAAAATATTTAAAAGTTGTGGTAGGCATTAGAGGCAGAAAGTACTAGAGATTATGTTTATGGAGTGTAGAGTTGGTTTTGCTGAGTTAACTTGTTAGATCAGATCCTCCGCTCCGTCCCAGTTCTTGGAATTACATGAAATTAAAAGTAGGGCAAGCCCACATCATGTACATTATATCTAGAGCAAATAGAAACATATGAAGTTTCGTTACAACAGAAAAGCAAGTGTGCATTGTGGTTGGTGGTGAGTCAGAGTCACTGTATGAGTAGGAAAATGCGTATAGAAAGTTAGAAAGTATAGAAGAAGAAAGTATGAATTAATCAACTCGCATTTCTCCAGTTGTTAAAAGCACCCAACTGGTTTTACTTGCATGTGAGTGGCATTAAATTATACTACTGCAGTTTTACGACACTTCACATGTAGAAAAGGAAGAGAAAAGCAATTACTTAGTTGGTTTATGGCAAATTTCTCCGAGAAAATAATTGAGATTCTAAGGCCAGAATTTAAGTACACACTATTTTACTACCATAGAGTGTATTTTCAATGTCAGAGTGAATAAGGAAAAGAATCCTTTGTTGGAAAATTGGGGCTTTGATACAAAACTGGTGTAAATGAGGAAAATAAATTAGACATTAGACACTTTGCACATATTGAATCTATCTTTGATGTTATTAATTGTAATTACTTACTGTGAGACAGTTTGAAGCAGTAGAAAAAGAAGAGAAAGACAAATAGCGAGTTAATTAGAAATGAGAGCTTTGAATGAGAGAATCTAGTGGGATATGACATGAAAGTGAAAAGCCTATAGCCTAACCTTATTCGAATGTGTACTGGACATTATGCAATAATGTGTAATTGGATCATGCTACGCTCCGAGTAACATCGAACCAATTTCCACGCAAACAATATTTCCTAGCCATGCTCCATGCTCCCTGCACGAATATTATGTATTTTCCTTAAGAGAAGAGTATGTATATAGAAAATGCATATACAACAACGTACAATATAATTATTTCCCTCTGCTTTTGCATTCCCATAATTTTCTGAGAGTCTGGGAAAGCAAATCAAGCTAATGCACATTAAGTAATAATATGAATATACATTTATACGTTACGAGTGAGTACGAGTCCTCTATTTTCCTCCAAGTATAAAATTACAGAGAAAGTCAGTACTAGTTCTTATCTGCTGGAATAAAATATAGTTTTCCTCGAGTGGAGTCTGCTGTTACATCAGTTGTCCAGCAAAATAAGGTTCCAGGTCATGATATTTAGCAGTATGACATTTAAGTGAATATGCGTGGTCCTTTTAATAACATGCATTTGGAGAAGAGGAAGAGAAGGACGACTAAATCGTCAACGTCAGTACCACCACAGTCAAAACAAACCAAGTCGTCGGCAACGACGTGGGTTCAAACACACTCTACAAAAATGGCTAAACTGATAGAACTTAATGTGTAATGAGAATTGATTTTATTGTCATGTTTGTTCTGCCTTTCTCTAGTAAAATATTACTACTGTCTCTTCTATTCCCTTCCCGAATTCGCGGAGCCAATAGGTCTTGATTGGTTTATTCTGTTATGCCATTGCCCTAATAGACTTGCTTTTCCTATCTTAATTGTGGAGTGTTACAGTTTTATTAAACGCAATAATAACAGCCAACGCTAGTTAAAACTCTCCTCGTTCCAAAGAAATTCTACACTCTTATCTTTTCTCTCGAGTGTGTGGATTCCAATTCACCGTGTTCCGTTTTCTCTTATTAAACTACAGACCGACCGACTCCAAACTCAATTCTACACAGCACCAATTCAGCATTGCACCTTGAGTGAACGTGTATATGCTTTAACTTTCCTGTGGGTGTACATTGTGTTAAGCAAAGAGTTTAGCAAACATTCGACAAAGAAAAGACAAAACTTTGTGTTTATTGAATAACATATGTATTGGGAAACAATTTTCACCGTTTTCGTTTGTGTTAAATGAAGTTCCAATTGCAAGAAACACGATTTCATAGATAGAGAGAAAATGTAACAGTTTTTTATGCTAAAACGACAGAAATGAAGAACAAAAAACATTTGAAAGTGAATTCCAGAGATTTTTGCCAATTTCATCAAAAAATTGAAACGATTCAAGAAGAAAGTGAGACACAAAAGCTTTAGATTACCATATACATTAGTACAGTCGCAACGAATCTCATCTCATTCTCGGAACTTTCAATCATTCAATCCAATCCAAACATATACAACTTCAAGTGCAACTGTCAGAGCTGAGATTTTTCATCTGTGAAAATGATTCAGCCATCTGGTATGATATTTATTACAATCACAAAACTTATAACACTAAATGCATACTTACTTAAAGGGAAATTGAAAAGATTACTCGCAAAATGTCATAACTCAATTTAATTTGTTCAGGAGATAGTATCCCCGATGATCCCATAACAGAGCAGCCGAGTTCAGCTGAGAATATAGCCACCGATTACCTCGCTATGGCTAATCTCAGCAGAGAATCGCTAAGAAGTATTTTTAAAAAATGATTTCAATTTTTAAAATTACTGGTGATTCACAATGAATAATAATTAATGTTTCTAACTGAATTGCGATTTATGTTGATTTTTTAGATCCTGAAAACAATAATCTTGATATTTTAGAAGGAACTCAGCATCTTTTTATCAAACAGACTGTCGTTGCTGCAGAAAGTAAATTGCATAATTTTTAACCATTCACTTCATCAATTCTTCTATGTAAATTAATTATCCAAATCAACTGTAGATGTTTCCGAATAAATAAAGGGGGTTATTATTGCATAATTAATAATTAAATATTTTCATTAATGGAAGCATTAAAAGTTTAAAAACATTTATAAATTCCAGTGTTCATCAATGCTGCAAATAGATTTGAAATTCTGAATAGTTTCGGTGTCAGAATACTCCTCGGGATTGAGACAACCGATTTTAAAACCAGAATGTGTTTCGGCTTCTCCCAGCCTTTTGAGCTAAGTGTTTATAATGCCCGACCTATTCCAAATAATAATGTGAATGAACCGAAAAAGAAAAAGAAGTACCTTGAAATTTTACGAATGGAAGGTCGACCTGGGGGATGCCGAGGAGAAGGGGTAAAGCAAATCTAATTTTTTTGAACAGCTCAGTTTAAAAAATGGAAAATATTTACGCATAAAATTTTTGAAATCTTTTAGAGACTGGCCGTAACAGATGGAAAAAATCCGCTTGGTTCCATTCAGCAAACGGACATTGCTAGTAAAGAACCTAAATTTTCTGTAAGGGATCCATCAGGAAAAGAAATATTAATCATTCAAGGGCCTCCTATGAGAGCTTGTTGTGCTGGATTCGGCCCACTGTCTGGTTCTGTTGAATTCGATGTTCTACTGACAGACGGAGAAACCGCAGTAGGAAAAATTGCAAAACAATGGGGTGGCTTTGTTCGGGAATTCTTTACTAGGGCTGACATTTGGGGAATAAAATTTTCTCCAGAAATGACTACAGAAACTAAATCACTCCTGCTAGCTGCAGTTTTCCTCTTGGTATAAATAATGATAAAATTCATTTTTAGGAAATACAGAGATAACATTTCTAAAAATTAATTAAATAATTTTTAATATTGCAGGATTTCCAATTCTTCGAAAGATGAGCTTTCTCTTATGGACACGTTAACTAAAGTACCTAACTAAAGAAGTCAATCATTATAATCATTAATCTATTAACGTCATGTTTATTTCATATATGGACTTACTCCGCGTATTAATGTAATTAATGCATACTACAATCACCGCTGCAGCTTTCTTCCAACTTAACTAGTTCCAACATTTTATTTACAATATTAGACTAGCAAAACATTAATACAATAAATGTGCCCAATAAATATGCATTGGCTGTTTAGAGACATTACCTCTGTTGACAATGATGCATTCAACAAAAGCTTTTATTTACAGCAAATTCGTTTATTTTTCTTAAGTACCTACCTGATACTATAAAGATAAACACACTTGTAAAGCAACAAATTGGTGATCTGTTATTATAAAAAATTCAGTTTTCTCGAGATGTTTTAAAATAAAACCTAATTTTGTTTTCCATTTATTTATCTATGTTGAATATTAAACTTTTTACTGTAATTTTTATCGTGGGAAGTGAAAGTGCTCTAAGTACATTTCTAGTTTTAACGCAGCCTTGCTTCTAATTTCTTTCATACGTATGCATAAATAAACATCTGTGATGCAAATACATATAATTTTGGTGATGAAAACTGTAACTAAATAAGTCTGATTTTTGCTAACCCATTATTATCCGAACTCATAGTGCTCATACATGACATAGGTAGGTATGGTATACCGAATAGCCGAGTTAAGTAGAAGAGTACTGGGCAAAGTATAAAGTAATCGTTTTCTTGTTTGCCTGCAGAGTCTGCACATTGCTTCATTACTTTGAAGTGTTCAGTTCGTAACAACTATGAATATTTTAAAGGACTATTAAGAGTCCCGACACACAAATCGGACGAGGTATGTTATTTGTCCATCATGCACATGAACATGTAGCACCTCATGTTTATGTATTATGTATGTGCACTTGTGCTGTGATTGAAAGTGCAAAGTGGGAAAAAGGAAGCGTAATGATAATATATGAATTGCAAATGAGTTAAACTTAACAGAACTGATGATTCTTCTTCGTACTTCCTACTAATTACTAATGCATGCAATAACATGTAGACACTATATAGCCACGAATCTGTACCTTTGTAAAACTCTTTTTTAAGAATTCCAAAGTTCACTGCACTACTAAAATTCTAATTTATAGGTAGAGATTCACAACTTAATTTTATTTTGAGGACATTGTGGAAGTGAAACTTAAAGACACAAACCAGTATCGATCCTTTCAGAGTGCAGATGCAGACCGTCGAATTTAAAGTTACTACATAATTGATATACCTACCTATGCAAAAAATTTAATTAGGTATTGAGTGAGAAAATCTACATTACAAGTAACAAAAAGAATTAATTTCCCATTTTGGACTCCAATATAAAAAACGTACAGTGACAAAATTGCCGCAGTTATTTATATCTGTTCTTGCATGTAAAAGTGAATCACGCCAGAAAACTGTTCTCAGTGACAAAATTGCCGCAGTTATTCATATCTGTTCTTACATGTAAAAGTGAATCACGCCAGAAAACTGTTCTTTCAACCACATGGAGGGCAAAAAATACAAATACTTAGATTCTAAAGTTGTCGATAAAGAGCCAGAATCATTATTTCATCCATGGGATATCCTGCCTTATCATTATCACTTACGGGAAGATGGTATTATGAACTATTACTGTAGTTAGGTATCATAAGAAATGGATTTTAGTAAATTCTTTCTTAATATTTTATTTTGGGATATGTCATGTTATTTTCATTTTTAGATGCCTTATTTGTGCACTGTGTTGACCACTGTCCCATTGGATTAGAATCGTTGATTCTATTGGAGAAGGTGTTTGTCATACAAACGGGGAGTAGATGTAAGTCTATGCAGCAAGCAATGCAAGAGGTTTCTGTTCCTGCGTTCGTATTTATTTTTAGGTCGTTACCTATACCGACTTTCATATATACACTCCCGCTACAGATTAGATCATCTTTTTTAGGGTTAGCAAGCTGGAAAAATAAGAACTACGTAATTTTGAACAACAAAGGTGATGAAATATTGCTGGTAAAAGAAACCAGCAAATACTGCCAGAGTTTTTGTGGGAAATATCCATTTTCATTGGAAATGTACGATGTGCCAAAAGAAAAAATAATTCAGTACAGTATCATACCTGGCATATGTGGCGGAGGAGGGGTAAAAAATAAATCTTTTATAATGCTACAAATGTGCACACATACGAAATATAATTTAAATCATATAATTTATTTTATAAGAAAGTGGACATTAGTCACACGACTCCTGTCCTGTCCCGTTTAGGATACATAGAACAAGTCTCAAATTGCCAAAATCCAGTTTTTTCTATTTTCAACTCAAACTACAAGAATATTTTCAGGATCGAAGGTCCTGAAGGTGGAAATTGTTGGGGTTTAGCCCCCACTTGTGACTTCAATGTCATTACGGTCAAATGTAATTCCCTTGTGGGGAAATTAAGAAGAAACGACCCTCAGATCAAAATGGAGTTGGGTCTTTTCGCAGAGCCAAGAACGAGCAACAGTACGAGTAGTTCCAATACAACTAATGCTATTAACAGTTGGATCGTCGAATTTCCAAGGGAGTTAGATCCAATAGCAAAAGTTTCATTACTTAGCTCAGTATTTCTTATGGTGAGACGGATTTAGTTGATAGTGAGTTGAGCAAGTGATTAATTTATGCCTAACGTTGTAAATAAACTGATTTGCATTTCTCCCAGGATTTGCAGTATTACGACTGAATAAAACTCGTTAGTTTTTCAAAAGGTCCATATCAAAGTTCGAATCATTCGAGGTACCTATGACTAAGGCCCATATTCTTAAATGAAAACTCCCACTCTCACTCCCCCTCCCACTCACATTTTGTCTGTGTTTTAATAGTGAGAGGGTGAGTGAGAGTGGGAGTTTTCCGAAATTTTTGTATTATGGTGAGACTGATTTAGCTGATAGTGAGTTGAGAAAGTGTATTAATTTATGCCTAATGTTGTAAATAAACTGATTTGCATTTCTCCCAGGATTTGCAGTATTACGACTGAATAAAACTCGTTAGTTTTTCAAAAGGTCTATATCAAAGTTCGAATCATTCGAGGTATAACTAAGACTAACGTAAACAAACATATCGATCCTCATAAATATTTTCTTTCAGTTTTTATTGACTTTTTCTAGTTAAAAAATGCTGAACCAAGGACTATGGCATTCATTACACGACATCACTCTTCCTACGCTACGCCGTAACCTTAAATGGTTTTGGAAACTACACTATGAAATTAGTATCTATATGAAATTCTACAAGAGAATTAATTATTATTACGAAATAAAATTCAAATTCTTTGTGGGATATTATGGAATTTTGAGGTATTTTCCACATTAAATTTTGCTTTATCTTCAAAAGAATTTGAAGACGGACAACGATCATTTACTTGTTCGTCTAGCCGTTTTCCATAGTCACCGGTCACGGTCACAAACATTACTATGCATAATTTTATTGATTTTTTATGTACATATATATCTACTTACTGTCTGTCACTGTCCGACATGTGAATTTCGAGAAGAAGCGGACTCTCATCTGCATGATCTTTAAAATACTTTTTCATTGCCAAAATGATACTCTACAGACGCAATAATAATTAATTATTACAGAAAATCGAATAGCAAAATTATAAACACTGTAGNGTTCTCTCATCTCCATGATCTTTAAAATACTTTTTCATTAACAAAATGATACTCTACAGACGCAATAATAATTAATTATTACAGAAAATCGAATAGCAAAATTATAAACACTGTAGAATTAGTAAAATGTCAGGTTTTCCGGCGGTAGCAGATCTTGATTCTAAAACCGAAGGCATATCTGTAAAACTTTCAAGGAGAGGCCTTTTAAATGAGGATTGGGATGGTAAGAAATAATTTAAATATTACCATGTATATACCAGGTGATATTACCATAAAATGACAATGACTAACAAGTGGTGGAATTCATGAATGAACAATGATATAATTAGAACACTATAGGTATATAAGGTAATTTTACTTTCTAGATGTGCATAACTGCCCTACGGGACTTGACTTATTTCTGGAAACACATCATTTATTCATCAGAAAGTCACGGAACAAAATTTATGGTAACAATCATTTTGTGATGGACGAATTTAAACATTCATGAAATATCCACTGAGCGAGAAAATAAACCATGTGTGTGATATTTTTTAAGTTACGGATGTATTCAGCAATCACTATGATATCGTAACTAGTTCCAATATCCGAGTTTTTACTGCAGTAGAAGTCACCCCAGAAAAATTTCGTGCCAAGAAGCCGCAAAAGTATTTCAAATTCTCATTGAAAAATTCGGAAGGGACCGAAACACTCATGATCAGCGGTTGTCCTATTCATGTATGTAATAAATTTATGCAAATTCTTTAATCGCATGAAAAGTGTTCCTAATTTTCGGACTATTATGATTATAGACTAGTCTGGAAAGTTTCTGATTGAATGTGTAAATTGTGTAAAGTAATTAAATTACCTATTAAATCTTTTTACAGTCTTTTAAAGTTTTTCATCACGGTACTGAATGGGGAGGAACTACGCTTTTCAAAGATATCCCTGAAAACGTCCGACTGTTTCCCATCCACTTTATCGATGACGACCAAATGGATCCTCCGAAAAGGCATGAAGTCGTCCAAGTTCGAGTAAAAGATTGGAATAATGAAATTGGAATTTGTGGTTGTCATTATATGCTACCAAGAGAGAACCTGTGGATTCACACTCAAGATATCGACTCAGAAGTCTTTCTCCCGGATGGAACGACGAAAATTGGACGAATTGGTTGGATGTGGGACAGTACAGATGCCATTGAATGTGATCCTAAGGTTTTAGGAGAAGTAACAGGAGTTCGATTTCCTTTACATATTGACACGCGGATAAAAGCGTTGCTTCTCGGCTCCCTTTTCATGCTTGTAAGACTCAAATTAAACCTAGCACTAAATATTTCTAGCTCTAACATAAAAGTTAGTGAAATTTGCAAATTCGGTCATAAAGACAAAAATCACAATAATAAGTAGACTGTGTATATTGCGGTTTTCTTATCGAGAATTCGGTGTTTCGGGGATTTCTGTGTATATCTCCAATATTCACACTTTTTAAAGGAAGTTTTAAAATCAATAATACGAAATTGATTTAGAAAACCACATACATAGTTTATAGTATAAACTATATGGTTTTCCTTTCTTTCCATCTGCTTCTGAGTTAGGTCAACAATATATACTTATATTACAGTCTGACGCTACTGACATTAGCATAACATTGACGTTAGCATAATGTACATAAAGTATAATAATATGCATAAAGTATAAAGTTGCATGTTTTAAATCTTAATTAATAATAGTACATAATTATTGTGAAACATTACTGGACACAGGATCAACGACTTTACAAGAAAAAATCGATGTTTATTGGCAATAACGAATAAGGTCAGCCACGACGACAGTTCTAAGTACGGGATGATAGAAACTTCCTATGCAGGAAAAAATCGAGCCCAAATCCAACGAAATCTGATGATGCAAAGGAACTACCGATATTAGTATAAAAATTGCAATAACAATGAAGTAATAATATAACTCAGCATTAACATGTAGGTGCAACGAGCAACTATACTTAAAGTACCTACTATTTTCGTACCAACTTCAACCTGTCAATCTATTTTGAAATATTCATACGTGTCATATTTCCTTTGTAGAAATTATAATCTGGTGGAAAGCAGTTTGAAAATAAAACAACATATGGATCATTATCACCCAAAATTACTAGAAGCATTTGCTTTGTCATACTTATTTTTCGATTTTGAAGAAAACTTTTATTAACATTATGCACACCTATTTTACAACAGAATAATATCAATATATTATGTATGCGTAATGTGTGTGAGTAAAGAAACAACCGGATAGGAGATATAAATATTTATTGAGATATCATTGATCGTAGTAATCAACAATG
>JABASI010003060.1:0-17547 GCA_019776505.1 Tomocerus nigrus | reverse complement strand
GGTTACCCTACTTTGGGGTTTCAGCCTCCATTTACAACCTATTTCGAAATTCAACTTTGTGTCGCATTTTGCCAAAAGATCTGAAAAACTGTACCCTTAAAAGTATGCGGACAAAAACAGTAGCAGGATGCATTTTTCAATTTCTTCGTTGGAACTTTCGACGAGAAAATGTTCTAGGAGCATTTATGCACAGGATTTTGACAACAATGACTAGTTATTTCTGTAGCTATAATATTATAGTGTATGATGTGTATGCAATGCACACTCAAAAACGATGACTACCTCTGCTAGTACCACTGTGTCCAACACAGGTACAAATATAACTTTAAAGGTAAGTATTAATTCTCAGTATACAAAACAAACTATACACGTATAACTTTAAAGGTAGGTTCTGATCCCATGTTAATTGCACTCCACGTGGTCAGCTCTGTATAATCCATCGGACAGAATTCATCCATGCATTGTTGTAGTATATTCTATGAAGAGTTACGAGTTTTAATTCTACTGGGATGGCTAGTTATATGAAAATTGTTTACGTCTCTATGTAATCATATTTAACCTTATGTTCTATCTGTAATAAAATCTACCTGGAGCTCCTAAATACTAGACTAGACTTGATTTGAGTCGACTAGACAATCAAGCTATGCTAACTAAGTCCTTCATTCACTTTATATAGCAAGTGAATTGCACTTACTACGTTTCAGGATATAAAAGTTATAAAATATAGTCATAGGCTTACAATTGTTAGATAGTGTAGTAACATTGAGCTTTTGAAACGGTGTATAAAGCTAAAGCTAAAGCTAAGCTCGCCCATTCACTTCCAAAATAGTCAAGTGGCTACCTATTTGGTAAAGTCAGCATTTTCTATAGGAAACTCTGTGTATATCTCGAAAGAGTGTAAATTGTGAATGCCCTAGCTGTTTCTTATGGTTCGGATCACACTATAAAATCAGTGAAATAATTCTGTGGAAAGAAACAGTTTGGTTTTGGTCGGAATTCTTTATTTTATTAGAAATGTAAGTAGTAGCCAGTACTATAGTATTAGATTAGAGTAGTGCAGTATTTTTCTAGTGCAGTAGTAGTGGTCAGGCGATTGAATTCCCAACAAGTTACTCGACTAGCACAAGTAAAAGGACTGAGGTAGCTTGCGAGAGCATAAGAAAATGATTGCTTGCATGCAAGGAGTATTATATTCCTTGTATTATTATTATAGCTCTATATATATGCCTAGCTTAGTTCTTCGGACATGCTAACTTACAGAAAGTACAAGTAAAACTTGAGGAAAATAGTTTGCAAGCCTTTTTGCTCTTTAGGAAGTGAGTATACTAGATAGAGTGAGTGTGTGAGTAGAGGAAATTGTCCAGTTGAGTTGTCGAGGTGTCAGTTAACTGGTCTTACTTGTCTAAGGCTGGAGAGTGAGTCTTGATTTGTTCTTGGGAATATTTCTCTGACGAAAGGGAATTTAGTGTCTTTTATAGAAAATTCAATCAGCATTAGATAGTTGGGGAGTGGAAGTGAACCACAGAAAGTCATCTAATAAAATAAAAAAGAGAGCATAAGGTTCTTCTCCCAAAATCTTCTGGCTCAATTCTCTTTTTTTGCGCTTCGTTTCCTTTTCTGACCTGCCTGGACTTTTATTGTGGACTAGCATACGGATAAGTTGACCTACTGAGTTTTAGTCTCTGTATCTAAGGGTTAAAATCAAGAAATCTACTCAAGTGAGAAATTGAGAAGTCGAAAATTTTCGAACTCTGACTCGATTCTCGTCTTCTGTTCTCAATTGTGAAGCTCCATTCAAGAGAAGTTAATTGAAAGGAGTGAGATCTCACTTTTATCGATATAGCCAACATATCCAACAAGAACGACCAAGGTGCCTATTCTCTTTCTTCCCAACCATTCATCCACCAATCTATACTAGCAAAACTACCAACTAGCCTCTCTGCTTCTCAAAGATAGCATTCAAGTGAATCTCTCGTAATAAACTAAGAGAATACTCTTATTCACTTGATCACTTCAGAACAGAACTCAACAGTCAACATAACATCTCAGCAGTTCTAGCTCTAGCTCCACTCTCTCTCTCTCTATCTCCTGGCTGCAACTTTTGTGTATACAACGAAGAGATTTCGTCGTAGTAGAAGAACACGAGAGTTGTGCGACGAGACGACTATCTTCTTGTTCCTTTGCCTCATTTTCAGCTCAGAATCACATTACAAAACAACGTGGCAATTCAGTACAGCTTCGTTAGCCCTCTTTCACTCAACTCCTTTTTTCCTCTTCCCAATCAACCCGAGAACTCCGACGGAATGACAACATTTCCCATTTCTACCACCACTACCACTGCTCTTTTATCACTCATCAAGAATTATAGCTTCAAGCTATCACTACATCTTTAGCTATTTCTCAACTCAGTGCATACTGGATTTTAAGATCCGTCACAAAGTTTCCACTTTTTTACGATATGCTTTTTAATCGTCGTGAATAATTGAAAGAAATTCGCCCTTTTCCCACTACTCTTCAAGGATTCACTTCACACGTTGCACACCCATTGCAAATTGGAAAATATTTGTAAGTTTATTCTACATTTCATTACTGTAAGTCTAAGTAGTAGCTTAAGCATAAAAATATCCTTTTAGGTATATTACACGTTGAAAATTCATTTTTCCTACATGTCAATTTATTATTTTCTTACATTAATGTTCCAATCCAATGCGCATTGAAATAAATTCTTATATCCCATTTTATAATTCACTATGCATTATAGATGTCAGTTGTATCACTTACGTTACGTTCTTCTCATTTTCTGGAGTCTCAGTCATCAAGTGCATTAAATTCAACGTGACTTCCTTTTCATTGCGTAGATGATCAAATATTATTCCGACATATGTAGAGTATCATTCACGAAAACACACACATCTTCATCTCTTTGTCTCTTTTACGTCTTAAATAGTCTCGTGCATTGTATCTTCATATGCGAATGCATATGTTCTCTATAATTACTACGGTACGATATTGCTAGTATTTCTAGTTTTTACTCATTTCTAAAATCAGATTCATTTTCAAATTGATTGCAGCATTAGCTAGCACATGAGTATTAAAGCAGTATTCCAGTGTTATTGAATTTATCTTAACTATAAGATGTTTTTGACATTGCCTTGATAAGTTGTTTACTTTGAAATCATGGCAAAAGCATGCAAGATCTACTTAGGCACATACATATATACGTTTGACTACGGTTATAAGGTCTTGAATTGTTTTTTTGTCATAATGCATTTGAAATGTGTTTGTGAGGAAGTGAGGATATATCGTTAACACCGCGTCACCTTGATATGCAAGATCTTGCTCTTTAAATATTCATTACGGAGGTTCTTTTGTGTGTGTGTGTGTGTGTTCGGCTGAATTTTAGTGGAATCCTAATACTTGATTTGTAGATTTGTGTTGTGCCTTGAGAAAAGTGTAATTGTGAAGTAGGTACCCAAGTATATTTTATGGTATTGACTACTATGAGCTGTATTATCAATTTTCACTTTTCCAAGGACGAGCTAGAAATAGTAGCTACTTAAAGGTGAAACGACCTACAACTACAATTAGGCAGGTTATTACACTGAATGAAGTGCTCTGCTTCTTTTACATACTAGACTTATTCTTATTATAGAAGTTAGAACGCTAGGAATCTAAACCGTTTGTTACTGCTTGTTCAACAAATGCATCCTAGTAGAACGAATGTTCTAATAGTTACGTAACATCTTTGGAATTATTTACGTCTAATGGTAACAGAAGAGATAATAGCCAAACTATTTAATTATAGTTTGTACTTTGGCTATTTTCATCATTATTTTTTTAATTGTGTCGTTACTTGTACGGAATAAAATCGAGGGAGCAAGAAGAATTAAGTTATTTAGGCAATCGAGCAGTAAACCTTGAATTTTTAAAAGAACTCTATAACTATAGCTGCTAGCTACATACAAACAAGTAAAAAAGCGAAGAATGTGCTAGTGTGCATGCAGTAAACGACTAAAATTAGCTTTTTTCTCTATTTGCTAAATGCTATCTTGTATGAACAATGAAATGTTTCTCAATTTTACAATTAGAAATTCATGAAGAGTAAACAAAACATGTGTACATTTTCAGTTGGATTGACAGCATGCTCACTATTATTCTTTCTATAATAACTATCGCCGATTATGTTGTCGGATTGCTTCAATTTCTTTCTATATAGCTAAAAGATAAGCCAGTGTTCACGTTATATTTACCTTTATATAGTGCACCTGTAATTTATTTACCTATTGACATAAGAAGAATACATATATATGTGCATGCGATTGAGAAACTTCATTTACAAATATAAATACAAATATCTGCATAGTGCGTGGTTGTCTGTGTCTCTAGTTCCATGAAGTGAAAATCAAACATTGATTTAGGTAACAGAGTTTCTTACGAAATTAAAACCGACGGTTAAACAATTTGTTGACATTGTATTTGAAGTTTCTTCTACCGATTTACAGATTTGATTTTAATTTGTTGGCATTTGTATTTGAAGTTTCTTCTACCTATTTACAGATTTGTTTTGAAAGGCATAACTTTTTATTGTTTATATAAACAGCAAAAGGATTAAACCATTAACTTCTGCAATCAATTCCTTGTAGATTCATCAAAGTTCACTTAACTTATTGTAAAAGTTTAGATAATAAATCTAAATAGAATCAATTTAAAAGAATTAGTCACCCACTCATTACATTCATCATGCTAAAGAATCTGCAAATACTAGGACAATGCATTTATTTTTGTTAAGTGAGACAGGTGTAAAACTGTTTAATTGAATTTCTTAACGCTACTATTATCGTTATTATATCATTCTTGGAATTCTTATAACAATGAACAATGTGAGAATGTATGCGTAGATAAGTAGATGGAATATCTTTAAGCAAATGAGACTTATTATAATAGAGGTAAATTATAACAAAATGATTTCAGTTGTTCTGCAGATAAACTACTCAAAGATTTATCTTTGCGTTACGTAAGCGTGAATATCGCTTCTATTTAAGAGTTAATAGTTTTAGTGGCATATTTTATTCGCTATTGTAGTAATTGGGGGTGTAGAACAATACGTTAATTCATAAATACTTAGGTACCTACACAAGTACTAATTTGTACGTAATCAGATTTATTACCAATCTAAATAAACTCGATTCACAATCTAGAGAGGGATTGTATTGCATCATTATTGTATCTGTTTTACAGTTGGCTGTAAAAAACTGTAGACATAATATTAAAATCACAGTATATTTAGTTTTATTATCTTTGCAGATTATGTGCATATATAATATTAAGTTAATAAACTTAAGAAGCATAGTAATAATAATAATAATTTCGCATGCTCTATGCACACATGAATTATGATTAGTATAAGTAGATGACAGGCATTTAAGTGCACAGTGCACATAGCACATGTACAGTACAAGTCAGGTGCATTTAAAACGTATCTAAAAAAGATAACCTTGAATTTGACATTAGAACTAATGGGAAGTTTTATTACGTATAAGCAATTGGTCTAGTTTTTACTTTTCTTCTCCTTGTGACCACAACAATGAATGCTAACTGCGTGATTCAACATACAATGATATCTGAATCATTAGTAAGGAGCAGTTAACTTGGAAAACATCTTGGACAGTCATGCACTTGTTATTAAGTACAAATTGTACGCATATAAGCAAGGCCCGGATAATTCGATCCGGAGCAATGGGATCACTTACGGACTTACATAAAAATAAGCACAGTTTAGCATCGAAATGATATTGTTGCTAATAATACTTTAATGAAGTTGATTTTGTTTTGTTATTTCAGATGGATTTTTAGTGAAGTGATTTAAAAATGTCAGAAAATACTGTCTTGGTGTGTGAACCCGGAGAAAATTCCAATATCAGTAAGGATAATGTCCTAATAACTTCTTCAGTGGTCAATATTGTGTATCCAGAGACTCAAAACATGAATGGCTCAGTCGCAGTTACTGTTGATTTGGAGGATGCGACCGTGAATGAAAGGATATCACAAGAAGAGTTGGAAATTAGTAACAAAAGAATTACAAATCGAATTGAGGATGATACAGCTCAAGAGACCGAGATTGGTCTTAAGAATAACAATAATTTAGTGACAACAAGTACAAATGGTGAGCAGGAAATATTAGTGCCGAAAAGAGAGAACGACGACAGCACGATTACAATCAATGGGAAAAGTTTCAAAGGACAAGAAAAGGATTTGGGTCAGCAGAAGGATAATGGGGCACTAGTAGGATCTTCCAATGGTAGTGGGAAGAAAACGATTGAAAATGAGCGTACCATTGTTGTCTGCGATGATCAAGTTAAATCTTCGTGCTGCACTAGCGTAAGTCTATCTTCTGAATTTTTGGAACTGATTTTCTCATTAGGATTTATCCTTTGTCATTAGGACAAGGACACAGTAATTGTCCCTTAGAATTTTACCTAAATATGATGATCCCATTGAAAATGCTTGAAACGTTGAGAAATTCTTAATTGATACACACTCAACGGGAATGTTGACACAAGTTGGTAAATGTTCAACTATTCTAACTAATAATGGTGACAAATTACTGTATGCACATTATTATTAAATAGAATGCATACAAAAGACATGTGTAACTACCAAACTGTAAGATAGACGATATAGATAACACTGAGGCATTAAATATTAATTGCATTATAATTAATCTCAGTTTCCTTAGACTAATAATGTAGGCATTTAAATTAATTAGGTTGTGTACTATAGCGTCCATTCCACAGCATGTCAAGTTTAATTATTGGAGGTAATCAGCGCGTAGTGATAAAGTAATTCATGTAAGTACATATACACAAATAAGAAGAGACATTTAGATGACAGATACATCCTGTGTTTATAGTGGTTTAGGCAATGTTCTAATGCTGAATGCAAAATATACAATGAATAATGCAAATGCACATCCAGGTAAAGGTTAACACGTGTGCTATTAGTACATCTTGTAAAATCTCTGTGGTTTGCGTTTGACTTGATCGTTAACAGGAGTCACTTCGTTGTTTATCAATATTAGCTGCAAAAAGGCATTCATAAAGCTGTGACCTTTAATGCAATGCAACCAACCTTGTCTTTCACGTGTATACGTGCATTCCTACCTTGTCTGACTCCTTATGTACTTCAATGACTGTTATTCCTTTTTTATTTGTACTTGTCTCAATATAAATATATAAGTATAATATCACCCACTACTCCTATAAAGCAATAAGGAAATTACTTCATGTGCCTAAAGTCATTATGTCTATACATGTATATAATGTACACAGGTAGATTCTACCTAATTGCATTCTAAGTAATAAACATACATTCATCAAACAAGAAAGGTATATGAGTCGCATATAAACATAATGATTTTTAGTATACTCGCTAAGGCATCGCATGTGTTAGTGCATTTATTCGTTATATAAATGAAGATTGTCCTTTACACACTACACAGGTGATAAATGATAGTGATGGATGGCCTATACTAAGTTGTATAGTTTGTATAATATGAATTTAGTTTCAAATTGCCTGTGATTTCAAATAAATGTTCCCAGCCAGTATTAAGTATTTTTCACTGTGAGAAGTAATTAAAGAAAAACAGATTCTTTAACTAGCTACATAGCATAAGTATAAGCAATTTTACTGGCAGACTTATATAACTATAGTAGGCTAGAGTAGAGACACTAAAAAGGAACTTATAATATTTTATCTATCTGAGAATCGAAGTAAAAGGAAAACCCCTCAAGACGTTAAGACGCTTTTTACATTATCTACCTGGATTAGAATAATGTGAGTAACTTCACTGGACTAAATGCGATACACAGATAGATTATGGTTTTTAGTGTTTCAGTGGGAATAATCCTAGAACTTATGAGTGAATGAGTATACATCTGAATCCTCCCAGTTTTCTTTGGCTGTTCCAGCGAGCAGTACTACTACGATTTACTGTGAAGTTTTCAGTGAAAAAAGCAGCAAGGAAAAGAATTGATATATTCTATTATTATAGTACACATTAAATCATTGATAATTGATATCTGTAATTGCGGGTGGTGTAGTTGTGAACACTGTGCTAATTGAAAACCGGTGTATACGATTATATCTATCTTCCGATGCATACCGAAGGTGATACAAATAGACAAACAAACAATAATGGAAGTGACAGGAGTGGTGGGAACCCATGGGGGTCAAATGACACAGAAAATTGTGAAAATATTCTAATTCTTAAGCAGAATTCGAATTTATCCCCGAAATCTCCTCCTCAACATGCGCGTAACCAACTTCCGACTGAGAATAAGGAAAATGTTAGATATTTGTTACAGGTGAAAATATCTTTATCACTCTTAGTTTCGCTTTTCAATTATTCACTTTCGGTGGGGTCTTCAAAAACTCTTCTTCCATAGACTTAGACTGTTAGTTGTTAGACTACTAAATAAAATGAAGCACGATTCGACCATTTGTTTTGTTTACCAAATATCTCACGTTTTTAATACTAACAATTCGATACAATGATGTACCTATGACTGGTATGACTGAGCCAATTCTACCATTTTTGAAAGGGCAACTTCATTCATGCTAATTGAGAATTCCGTCAAAAAATCAGTCCTAGTTTTGACTCCTTACTGTCTCAAGTTTATATTTAATACAAGAGTGCAGCTGGCAGGTATGCAGTCTATAGAGTAATGATAGGGTACGTGCAAACAAATTACTGTGCTGTGCATTCTGAAACAGGTACCCGTGTTACTAGATTTGTTAGAATTCATATTGTGCAAACTCACGCACGCTATGTATGTATGTTTATTTTTGCTTTCATACTCAACAGTTTTCACATTTGTGGTCTATTATGACGAGCTTTTGCATTTTGGTATCTGAATGTTGGATTTCCAATACTAAGTGTTAAAATTTCATATAGCATACCTTTTTAAGTACCTACTTAATTATCTTAAATATATTTTGTTTTGTAGCCAAGATTCAAGGCTTTTAAATAGGAAACAGTGGTGCTACCTTTTTGTCTGATTTTAAATATACTATGTATGTGTCTTGTCTAAGATATAAATGTATTTTGAGTTCATGTGATGCTCCACTCTTCACTTGCGTGCGCGCTATAAGTAAAATCCAAATCAAATCATTGCATTATGTCAAATTCCACCTCTACCTAGTTGGTTTGGCATTAAAATGTTATACAATTTATACGTAACATGTTGGATAGGAACGTGTGCACCTTGTGTCTGTGTGCCTCGTGTATTTGGTAAGTTAATGTGAATGACTTCTCGAGTTGTCGAGTTCCTGGACGTTTAAAGTCCATTGTAAAGCTTCTCTCTATTGAATTCAAGCTAATACACTGATTATGCCACGAGGAGAGACTACAAAAACATATTGATGTTACGATATATGGTTTCATTATGTCTACTAATACAATTTATACACTTACTCTTACGGATTAGATAAGTTGATACGCATAGTACGCTAATAAACAGTTCAATTCAAGTATTTGTTCATTTGTAAGACAGTCATTGAGGAAGTACATTATCATTATCATGTATGTCTGTCTGTGCATAGCAAAAATAACACAAACAGTAAATGTTGCAGCATTTTACCTATATGAAAATACTAGTATTAGCAATTTTTATTATTTCGAATCTAAATAAGAACGCACTTTGACTTACGCACATGTAATTAGTAATAATTATAATGTATACAATTTACGTATACACATTTATAACGCACTTTCCAATAATTATTATAAGACATAGGAAGGATGTGACATTTCCTTGGCAGTTTCTCATTCTCATACATTTATTCAATGTTAAACATGTTTATGCGGATGAGAAATATAATTCTTTACAATATTCGACTGGTATTACTCATGTATTTAGTAGCACGCGGCTAAATATATAACACATACAGTTATATCTGTATACTGCTTTGTCATATTGATACTACCCTTGTAGTTAAATCCCTTATTTCATGTTGTTCTTAACTGTGTGTCTCACATTCGTATTAAATTCGCAACTGTAAGTGTATGTTTCTTGTACCGCTAGTAAGTATAGTTAGATAGTTAGCTAGCAATTTATTTATAGAAGAGGGAATGTAATGCTATCGTTTAAATTCTGTTTGTTGCCCTATTGCCCCTTGCGAAAAAGTATGTTACACATGTCTATGTGTTATATATGTATGTATACATAATACCAGTATGGAAAAGACAAGTATATAATAATGATTATCAACGTATAATATAAAGTAGAGTTGGGCTATGTGCTGCTGTCGTTAGCTAAATGGGAGTATGCCAATTGTGAGCTTCGTCAGATATCATTATTCAGTAGCATGATGGCTATTTTCATGGTTTTCTATAGGCTATATAGCTTTCCTGTCGTTTGAGGATGTACTTTCGACCGAACTTTAGCCTGTGCACAGTATAAAATTATTCAGTTCATCATTTATTTAGCGACAACTGAGTAACTGAGCTTTGCTATTATCGTCACTCGTTTTATTATCAAGTGGTTATTAGTGTGGTGTGTTATTCTCCCTCTCGGAAATTCTATGGCCACTATATTTTGCCAAATCACTATCACTTGACGATTTTGTTTTCATTAAAGACAGCTATGTACAGATACATACATATTCATATATACAGACAGTGTGTGATAATATGAAACTAAGTCTTGTGGATTATTTATATTTATTTCTATTGTGCACAGTGCACATAAAATTTGCAAAACTCGTATTGCGCCTCATGTTTACTCAAATGATAGATAGAGATATAGTTTTAACTCTCTTAAATAACCTTCATTTGTGTAAATACTTATAAATCGTTGTGTGATATAGGAAATCTTAATGTCTCTGCTGAAGTACATTAATATATTGACATTATGGCAGCTCTAATATTTATCTCTCTTCCACTACATTGCTTTTCCCATCACGTTGTTATAACGGAGAGGAGGAGTGTCACTATTATATCAGGGAAACGACAGATACCAAGATAAAATGTAATATGGCTATAACCAATCATGTCACATTTACATTGTCATCAATTCTATATATGTATACGCTACTTATATACCGAAAGTTTGACAAGACCAGTACAGATAAATGGCATGATTTAATGTACACTACAGAAAATACAGGTCCAACTGTCATTAATTCATCAGCAGGCGATATTTAACGTGTTTTGCCATATTTTCTTCCTTTATTCCGTCTAAATTAACGAATATATACACAGTAGTCGTTTCATTATTCCCATTGTGTAGTTGTCGCGTCTTTGCGATTTGCAATGATGGGTATCATCGCGTATTTTGCAACCGGCTTGTCAGTTTGTTTATTGTATTTGTATAACCATTTCCTAGGGGTAAATTGGATTTTATTACAAAAATTCATACGTTATTTTCTATTTTTAATCCTTTTTAATGACGAAATCCGGTTTTACAGGACAAACAAAGATTGGAACAACTTGTAATCAAAAAAAGAGCAGAACGTGCAGCGGAATTTGCCAGGTTGAAGTCACAATGTAGATCTGAAAGTGGGGATCACAAGAAAATACTTAGTATGCAATGGGAAGAACTTGTCCAGGCTTTGCAAAACAGGGAACTCACCGCCACAGAAGTACTGGAGGCGTATATTTCTGCTGTGAGAATTTTGCGAAAATCTCAAACCTAATTTAATTAGATAAAAATTCTGTGACGCTTTCACTTATTTTATTCTCAGAATGCAGAGAATGCATAATCCATAAATATAGCGTCTTATTTTATTACTTTCTTTACAGGCTCTGGAAGCTACGAACCAGTTCAATTGCGTTACCGATTTTAATCTAACAGCCTTTGTAAGAACTTTTAATAATAATTTTTAAACTTTTAAAATAAATGCTGTGAACAAGTAAATTATTTCTCAATTTCTCATGCTGTACTATTTAGACGATTGCCAAAGACCTTGATAGCCTTGACAAACCGAAAGGTGAATGTGCAAAAGTATCATCTTAAAATGAAACCAATCCCGGAGCCATTGGTACTAATTTTATTGAAAATATATTTTTCATTTCAGGTCCTCTTCATGGAATCCCATTTGCTGTCAAAGATGATAATAATCTTGAAGGTACACAAATTTAAGAAAATCTTACCGAAGCTCAATTAGCACCTGTTATAACAACTATTATGTGTAATGAAAATTGCATTTCTATGTATTTATCATTAGGACTCGATACGACACACGGTTATGCCAAACGTCTTTACAATCCAGCTTCCGAAAGTGCCGTAATCGTTAAGATTTTGATGGATTTGGGAGCAGTTCCATTTTGCAAAACAAATGTCCCTCAGACGCTCTTTACGTAAGATTGATCATATGAATACGTTTACACATTTATTACACATTTATACATTGTTAATGTTAATTTTCATAAACTGGGATTTTACAGATACGGATCAGATAACCCTGTCTTTGGTACAACCTTAAATGCTACTAATAAGAAATTGTCTCCCGGAGGTTCCAGTAGTGGTAAGTATGTTTACTTTACTATTTTAATTATCTATCCTTAGGTTTTTTATGTATGGGCTAAGTGCATTTCAACAATTAATCCTTTAGGATTTTTCAAAGTTCAGTTAATTTTAGGACATCACATAAACTTATGGACTGCGCTAACTTTTTTTATAATATTAGAAGTGTTAGTGCAAAAATTTGTACATTTATATCGTATATCTTCATAATTTGATTTTTATTAAGGTACTGGATCACTCGTAGGCGCTCATGGTGCTCTCTTTGGAACTGGTACAAATGATTATTTATCATAATGTTATTAAATTATTACTGTATGTACTGTTAAATTTTATGTAATTATTTTATATGGTTTGATTTCAGGAACGGATATTGGTAATATTTTAGTTCTTTGATCCAGATTCAACAATTTAGTGTCTCAATACGCAAACATCTAAAAATCCGTGCATTATTGCAAAATTGACGTTTTTGAGATTTTCAATTATTTGTGAATGTGTAGGTATACAAATACTCGTGTAGATAATGATATTTTAAATTGTTGTAAACAGGTGGATCCCTTCGTATTCCTGCACATTTTAATGGAGTTAGTTCAATTAAGCCAACAGGAGGCAGATGTAGTGTTAAGGGAATTGAAATGAGTCTTCCTAACCTTGTCGGACGTAAGTGATAATATATAAAGATTAATATTTAAGATAGGCACTAATGATTCTAATAATCTTAATAAAATAATTAACCCACTTCATGCTTCATTTTGTAGTTGTTCCAGTCCCAGGAATCATTGGCAGAACTCCCACAATTGTTGCTGACGTTTTTGAGAGTTATGTTGTGAGGAATCACTCGTATGATCCTACTGTTCCATATATTCCATGGGATAGTGAATTATTTAATTCACAAGAAAAACTGCGCATTGGATACTTCACATCTTTGGACTATTTTCCTGCGATGGTATTTTCCACTCCAATTCCTTTGAAATGCTTAGAAGATTTTATTAGATTTACATGAGAACATTTTAATCTGCAGGGGGATACTGAAGAAACCGTTCTTAAAGCAAAATCATCATTAGAATCCTTAGGGCATACCCTTGTACCCTTTAAGGTTCCTGACCAGTACCGCTATATGAATGTGCTTGGAAAATTTTTACTTGCTGATCATAACAGGTAATATTTAACGAGAAAATTTTATTTAAGTAATTTACAAACAATTGTTTCCAAACAATTAAAAAAATTAATTGTCTATTTATTTGATTTGTTCCAGACATTTTAATCAACTATGGTGAGAGAACAATTCTTTTAGTTTCTGAATATTAAATTGTCCGTCTGTCTATAGAGCAGATCTTAAGACAGATTTGTTGTGTACATTATTGTAATTAATTTTTCAGGAAAGGTGAAAAAGTAGCCGAATCAGTTTTTCTGGTGTGGCTAGGAAGTTTCATACCTGTGTGGTTGCAAAAAGTTTTAGGGCGACTTATGAACATGAAAATATTTCCGTTTATGTACTCGAAACGAACTGCAGTATTTTTTGGGTCTGGAGCTTCGTCTTCAACTGATCTTTGGGATGCCGAAGGTGAAAAGGCTGAAATTATCAAAGAAATTTTGGCAGAATGGGAGGGTCTGAATTTAGACGCTGTAATTTCTCCAATTTTTCCATTTCCTGCTCCTCCAGTTAGTGCTCCAGGCTTATTGCCAGTGGCAGTAGTGTATGCAATGATCTGGAACTTGGTAAATTCTTATTGATTTCATATATCTACTCCAAACCTATAAATAGTTCTTATTAGTGGATAATTATTAACTTTTTATATGTACAGGTAAACTTCCCAGCAGGAATGGTTCCATTTGGAAAAGAATCCGGAAAAAATATTCAGAAATATGATGATGAAGGTGATGTTGCTTTAAAGATGGCCAAAAAGGGGATAAAAGAATCTATCAATGCCCCAATAGGAGTACAAGTGATAAGTTTGCCCTTCAAAGAAGAAATAGTTTTAAGGGTAATGAAAGAATTGGAAAAATTGCAATCAAAAAACCTTTAAAACATTTGTGATATAATTTTAACCAATGTTGCTCCAGTAAATCTTTCTTAAATATGCCAAGAAAGATTTTCGATGTCTATATTTTGTTTTGTAGTTGTAGGTATACGTATACATATTATGGAAAATATTATATATAATTTCTGGAATGACTTTACATATAAAAATAAGAACAATGTTTTTGCAATAGTATATACATGAGAATTCTTATACAAATCTAATAAAAACAAAGATTACTTAATTATAATAAAAATGGCAATATATTATTATCTTATCATTATATAGTATCTATTTATAATGGTTCAGGAATTCATGTTCATTTATCTTTACATAAAAATTCGTAAGCCTTCGATTCTTAATTTGATTACAGCAACTGAAGTGCATTTAATATTGATATACTATTATTATGGAGAAAATCAACAATTTCTAGAGATAGGAATAGAAAAGTTATTCAAAGAATATGTACATGATACACAGTTTACAAGTAGATACTATTAATAGTATTAAAACAATCACAGTATTCCTCATTCATGAAAAGGTAATTATGATGTTGAATGTGAATTTAAAAAAGCTTTCTACTTCAAGTACCTAAATATAATTACGCTGAAAAACGAAAAAACCTATGAATAATTCTATTCAAAATAAGTACAACTATAAAATTATTCTAGATATACGATAATGAGTAATATAGCAAGCATAATATAAATAGGTACTAGTAAATATAGTATTTCTCTAGATTAATTTAATGACAATTATTGCAATAATGTTTGCTAAATAAAAATTAAAGATTTTTGGTAAACAAATTACATTAAATTGCTCTATTTCTTGGCATTGCATAACATTATAACATATAATATCCTTGCGTTTTTGAAGTTTGATTGAATTAATTAACGTTACTTGCCTGTATAGGTACCTAACTTACCAACTCAATATTTTTTGTTACCTTTCCTTGAAATTACTCTTTTTTTTCCCACGCTTTTTAGATGCTAAATTCACTTGAAGAGAACAACTCATCGTTTAGTCATAATAATAGCAGGGAGAATCATTAAGTGTGCAATTAAAATGTAATACGCAGACAAAATATCGCAGCCGAAAGTGTACATATATAAACCAACTATATAAGCAGAAACACTTGAGTAATTTCATACTTTCTTATCACATCGCATCGGGATCATGAAGTGCATTTGTTACGACACATACTACATAATACATGGTACATCACAGTACATGGTTCATAATCAAAGTTCAAATTCCATTTTGTAGTAGCCACTAAAAATGCCACACATGCATAAGGGTAGCAAATGAGCTGTGCTGCACTGCACGAAAAATTCCAGACATTATTACTTTCATGGAATATCTTATATTTTCACTTTTGAGCGGACATAACTGACAAATGTTGCTTACATATTGCATACTATGGATATTATTTATTTATCAATTTTAATGAGCTATTTGCCGAAACGATTTCTTAATATTTGAAAAAAAAACAACAAGAAACAGCAGGTCATAATGCAACCCAAACTCTTGCAATTAAACCACTACTATAAAAACCAATTAAAAATATCTACGACTACTAGGTAGGTACATAATTAAACGTTACAATCTGTTTATTGCATTCATCCATTCTACATAGCGATTTGCCCAATTGTTTAATTATTAATTACATAATGTATGCGGTTCTTTGTTGAGACACTTCATATTTATATACATAAAATACGTCATTGACTCTAATTAGTTCGCTAATTTTTTCTTATTCGTAATCTTTTCGTAATCTATTCTCGTTATTCCTACTTCGGAAATCGGAAAGCGTAATTTATTGCCCAATATTAACAAACTATCCATGACTTGACTATAAATACAAGCCCATCTTTTCTCACTGCTTCGAAACCGTTTCATAACATAGCACATAACTTGATACGGCTTCAGCTTAGTTTAGTACTACATACTACATGTAGCAAGATGACAGCGCGCAAAGTCCATCTGTTGATTTGAACATCTGTATGTGCATGAATGTGCAATTTGTATGTATATAAATACTCAACTCAGGTAATTGGAATTTGGAATAATCCAAATTCCATTTCCTCGTCACAATTTAAATTGATAACCTGAGATAACTATTACTTTAGTAACTGTAACAGGATAAGCAATCAATTCAAGTCACAATCACAAGTAAGTATTGTCCATTTCATGCAATTCTTAACTTAGATTCATTTTTTTAAACTTGAATAGTGTGCAATGGAAAAGACAGTCTCCAGTATAGACTACTTGAATAGATAGATCATCCAAAAACATCTATATACACGTCTCACTCAACCTCTCCTCAACCTCTCCACATAATAAAATTATTTATGGTTAGTGACCTTGAATAGTAAGGAAAGCAGGTAAGATTCACACGTGGGGGTGGGATAGAGTTAGATGTTAGAGTATAGAAATTCTAATCACTAATCATGACAGTTTAACTTCTAGGCCTTTTCTGGCTAAACAATAGTTGTGTTTGTAGACAACTTTTGGAATCGACAACACAAGTGCAATTTCATTAGCAGCAACATTAGGCAAACTCTTTAGTCCTTGCATAGTACACTAGTACACATACACAGTCCACAGGTAGATAATTAAATAATAATATTATTTTTATATTTTGTATACTCACGAAAAGCTAAAGTAGCTAAAGATATTTCTCTCGTTTATTTCTCATTATTATTTTTACAGTTATACGTTATACCCTCTATCAATCCGTCACCCGTAACGAAACCAGTTTTAGTATCCGTAGTTTACATACATCGTGTTTTTTTCTTTTGTCCTTTAGTTTCTCTTCATTAAGATATTTGCTGGAGTTTTCCAAGCTGAAAATATTTAGTACAGCCAGTGCAGAACAGAATTCCCCAACATTAAGGGTAATCAATGTCGAGAATCGAATCCGATTTTATAGACTTTTAAATCCAAATCAAATTGGATTAAATCCTTGCTTCTTTGAGTGCTCCGATTAGCTTTCAAGAATCTTA
>JABASI010003059.1:0-17554 GCA_019776505.1 Tomocerus nigrus | reverse complement strand
TTTGACACAAGCGCGGTAATTTTCTAATATCTCCGAGGTTTTTAAATACGACTTCAAATTAGAATTGTACGATTAGGCGGAGAATGAGATAGGCTGATTACATATTAGTGAGCGACACAGATAGGCGCATTGCAAAGAACGGCGACGGAGAACCATGCATGTTGCAACAACTGGGGAAATACTTTGCAGATGACGCCTTCTATTTTCCCAGCCTTCTTTTAAATATTTAATATTGTCATACTTTTTGCTAGAATAAACCACTGTCAAACAAAGGATTTAAGTAAATACCGGAATTAAAAGGGTTCGGTAAATTTTACTCAACTTTGAATTAACGAATTCCCATTTTACTTTTTTGGTACATAAACAAAGAAGTTTGAACAGTGCCAAAATTTGCAATCACGATAGGGCCGTTATTAAACCCCCAAAATTTCCATCCATTGCGAAATTGTTTGCATTTTTACTAGGCTAGAAATGCGTGTACAAGTAGAAGGACAGACTGCCATACCGAAGTTTCAATAAAACAGCTTTCCCTTCTGAGCTTAGGGTTATTTGTAGAAAAGTTGAAAGTCAAAAGTCAAAACTGGGGATACTCGAAAAGGAGTAAGTTGGAGAAACCTCTCAGTTGCATGATTATTGGGCGGTTTTAACTGAGCGATACAAGCCCAATTTCTTTATAAGTCACGTTCAAGATAATTTGACTCTTAGAAGAGGACATTACATTAATTGGCTGTAGACATTTATTACGACTTGCAAACTGCTTTTGGTTCTTCAATTTCATTTTGTCTTAAATCTGGGCATCACAATCAGAGCTTCATTTCTCCCGATTCATTTAAATTAAGGTGAGAGTAGTTATTTAAGATTAAAAGATAATTGGAATTTAAACATTTAAATAAAAATGAGTTCCAGAACCATTCGCAATTTAATAGAATACTATTTCGCAACGACTGAACTTTTAAAAATTGGCCTTTTTGACTACAACTCTAAAACGGGGATTCTAACTCCGACGAGACAAAAGATAAAAAGACTGTCATCCTGTTTCGTCGTCATATTTCTCTGTGCAGTATTCTTCTTCACACTCTCCTCTTTACTCGTACAAAATTTTTTGAAAGAACCAATTTTTAACATTACACAACTCATGGTGAATTTATTTTGCAACATCATTGGAGTTTATTGCTCAATGGGCTGTGGCCTGCTTTTCGTATTGGAGCAAGACATCTGTTTTGTGTTCAATAATGCGATGAAATATCAAGCGATGCACAACGGTAAGTCTCATGCAGCCCAAATAATAAATTCATAACTGAATTTGAAATTATAAATAAATACCTTTAGTTTTTTGTTAATGAGGCGATTGACAATTAACCAATAAAAATTAGCTGTAAAACGAATATAATAACGTCGTGGTTTTGGCGTATAAATACTGTGACGTTGACCAATCTGTCTGTCTGTCCGTCCGTCCCTGAACTTAAGGACGGATTGATGCACAATTTTCAAATTTTCTGTGAGTGTGAGGTTCACTCTAGGTATGAGTTCAAAAATAGTAAAATACTGTTGGCTGTTTAAGAAATATGTAAAATCCTATTTAATAGATCCACAATCTAAGCACCTAATTAAAAATACAAATAGTGTATATAATGATGACTTATTTTCCGATGACAATGAAATAGCTTAATTATTATATGTCCATGTATGCTACTTCAAACTATGTTTTAATTTTAATCCTAATTGTCAGTGTAATTACCTATGTTAAATATGGAAACTGGCAATAAACTATACAATACAATACAATACAATACTCAAAAATGTCAACTCTACAAACGGATAGAGATAAGTGGTTCAAATTTTGTACACATACTACAACGGTCTAAAGAGAGACCATACATAAAAATAATATCAGCAGGTCAAGGTCAACGGGGTCATTTTTAAATGACCATCAAGAAATTAAAACGATTTCTACATTCCCTGATGCCAAAAGTCGTGCGTATTGTCTACGGACAAGCAACTTAACATTCCTTTACGAACAAAGAAAACTATGCTACTTAATATAAATAAGCCTACCCGTATACAGAACCGAATTTCAGGGGGGGCTGAGATTTTACGTAGCCATATATATATCTCTTTTCCTGGATTTCGGGGGGAGGGCTTTAGCCCCGAAAGCCCCCCCCCCTCTATACGGGCTTGTAAATAAGTAATGGAATGCTTGCAATAATCATTGTTTTTTTTGATGGATTTGATAGAAAAATATGGGAAAAACGAAACAACAACAGCCTTACCGACAGACGTTGTGGATATGGCCATGAAATCATTATTTCAACTTGAGTGTTTTTCAATCCCAATTGTATGCTTTGTTATAACTTCTACAGATATCCACCCTTTCGCACCCATACTGAACTATTTCGGAATCAAACTGAACGTCCCAATATTTTTGCTTTTGCATTTAATCACTTTGTACTGGCTTGTCCAGACTGCCGTTTATTGTGGCTTCATGTATATTCTTATGTTTTTGGGCATCAATGTTTTGCTTTGTTGGCTGAGCAATTTTTCAGAGTTTACCCACAACGAATGCAGCATGGGACAAATAACCCGCGCTAGAATCCGTGAGAGACTTATTTTCGAAAAAAGATTGTATACTTATTTATTGATAATGAATCAGTACATGACAAAGGTCACCACATTTATAGGGCCGAATGCTCTATTTGGGGCAATGTTACTAAGCATTGTTTTTATTTTTGCCACCATTAAAATGTATTCAAAGCTTGGAATTCTACTATACTTGGTTGTAGTCTACGGATCCTTCTTCATATTGGGCACATTAGTCTATATATTAGCTAAAATGGTCAAATACATACAGCATCCATAAATTTCTCTCACAACTGGATGTCAAAATTGCCACTCCTCAATGATAGAGCATTGCGAAAGGAATTGGCTTCTTTGCGTCTAGTACGAATTACCGTGGGACCATTTTTTTATATCGACAGACTCACAGCAATCACTCTTTTTTACCACGTGTTAAGTTATACTATCACTGCACTACTGAGTATTAAAATTTAATGCGAATTTATCATTTGTCTTTAATTTGGAAAGAGCATTGTTGTAAAATAATAAGCTTGAAATTTCTAATGAATCAAAATATTTCCTATATAATTCTTCATAATATTACTGAAGTAAATATGTAAAAAAAATGTGCATAAGTTCTTGTCGTCTAACTAAATTAACTAATAATGTATTTTCACTTAATATAAAACGTTCTGTATCATATTAATAATAAAGTTTCGTGAAACGTAATTTTGGCTTTGCCAAGCAGTATTGATACATAGCAAAGTTTTGGGTTGGCACTAAGTCGCGGCAATTGATATTGCTATTAGGTTATTAAAGCAAACAAATAATAGATACCTGTATATAACAATACCTTTTTCTTGTAGCATCATATTAAAACTTGCCGTTTTCCTTTATAAATTATTCAGTTTAGTCCACGAACACATTTAAATTTCATTTGCATAATGTCTTACATTTCATTGCAGTTGCAAGACATCCCTAACAGACGCAGACTTATTAGTGTATACCTATCGGATAAAACTGTAATACTACAGCCTTTGCCCGCTAGAAGCCAGAATAAATTATTGGTGGATAATAAGACTAAAAATAAAAGCATACAGGATGTTTTCTTATAGAGAGCAGCAGCATTTAAGGCGTTCCTAAAAAACTATTTGAATTTCTGATATGATGAAATTAGATGACGTCTCTTGATTTTTAATATGCACATGTCCTACTCATCTACCTACCTCAAATTTATCTTTCCCTTCTAGTCCGTTATTTACTTAGTAATAATATTTTAGTGAGTATTGATCTACATATTACTATTAGTGGTTTACTATTTCGGTGTCTACAGTCAAAATTTCGATTTTTTTCGAAAATAAATATTTTTTTGAAAATTCTTTAAGTGTTGTTTTGTGTATATCTGGTGTTTTCTCAATATCCCCCAATAAAAATTGTACCGGCGAAATACTTAGAACATTTTGCCTATGAGAAGTCCTTTTTGGACCGCTCTGTATATTATTGACATTGCTAAGTGGCTACTTCCCATATAACACAGTGGTTAAGGATTGGCAAATTTCCGATACAGTTAATTGCGTATTGGATTTGTTTCTTTATGCCCCTTTTCCCTGTACTGATAATATTAACTGCTTCCCGTGTTGGATCGGTGTAGGTACACGTTATCAATCCAGCAATATTGTATTAGTGCTGGAGAAACCAATATGCAACATGGGCTATTCCCATGCTATTCTGGTACAATTCCGACATCGCAAATGAAGTAATAATCGAACAAAAATACGAGACTTTCGCGGGAAAAATGAATTTTATTTTATTGTTAAAGGACTTCAAAAACAATTACAAAATTAGTTCATATTATCATAAATGCTAGTCAATCATAAAACAAAACGGTTGATCTTAGTTTATACTTATGATAGATTATATTAATATTATGAGTTACTATTACACTAAATACCAATATTATATTCAATTTAGTGATTTAAATAGATTTTAATAAACAATCAATTCTTTTATCAATAATTGCACAAAAACTATTTGTGCTTTTACTAAAGTTACCTGATAAGCCACTCAACTTAATTAATGACACAAAGGTATACAGTAATAACTATTTTGGAAGGGAAGCAACGTACACTTTCTACTAAAATCGTTAACATTAATTAAAACTACATCCGATAATGTTTTTACAAAATAAATTGACAGCTTAGAGCTACTACATGGATAAGAGGACACATTTGTCATGTTTTTGAAGTATTTGCATTGGTAAAATCCTCCATTGCAATCTTTTCCTGTAACGACACATATGCGGCCTTTTGTAGTCATGAAACAATTATCAGAAGGTTTCGTTGAAATGCCATTTCTCACAAGTTCCCCATTAAACTTTGACTGACTGATATTGGGGTTAGCTATTGACATTGCCTTTATTTCCAAAACTCGCTTAACTACCTGACTTAAATGGGAGTTGTTTTTTCTAATCATACGTTTCAGTTGCTGCATGTAGATGTGCATCAACTGGGCCATGGTTTTCAACATCAATATGCAAATGTTGAAGGGAATGCATATTGTAGGTTAAAAGCTCCTTGTAGTAAAGCTTTGGTATCTCTTGTACAAATCTATCTAAAAGATCTTTTCCGTATTCTATCCACTGTTTATTAAATGCTGCTGGCGAACAAAAAATATACATTCCGCAATGTAAAAGCAGAAAGTGTGTGTACTTCTTTTTGGACATAATATTTTTTAATGCCAATGGGCCAACATATAGCATGAAAGTTCGAAACTCAGTAGCCTTCCAATGTTTCAAATCTTTTAAGTCCCTAGTTTTTCTAACGAAGTTTGAAGGAATACAATTTTTATAACTGATTAGATTTTCTGATATGAAAGCTATTTGAGAAGGGGAAAATCGATGAGGCAGAGGACCACATGTCCACACCAGTAACATCTTTTTCATAATCCCCAAACAGGTAAGATGCATGTAATCTAGAGGGATTTGGGATATCATGCCTAGTTTAATCTCCGTAAGAGGCGACAAACCTGTGTGATGTTTAGGAAAAAGAACATTAACAAAACTTTCGTCGGTGTAAGCTTGTGAAGAATCTCTAATTGGATAAATTACACGTTTAGCCCATTTTCCCTTTCTATAACACCTTTCACACCCATAATACGCATTGTGATTTTTAATACATTTTAGGTAACAGCGAGCAGGGGCATCAGCAATTAGGCATCTTAGTCTAATTGTGAAGTGCGTATTATCTACTGTTAATCCATTGGATTCCAATATCTGCATTTCGTTGATAAAGGGAGCCAAATATTCCTTGATATCACAGGGTTTACTCTCGCCGTAAAACAAACTAATAATAAACACTTCACTATTTTCTGCTTGGTCAACAGTGCCCAAAATAGGCCAAAATTGTATATTGGAACTTTTACTTAATGGCAAACCATCAACACCTACAGTTATTGTAACGAGATTTTGAATTCCTACAAGGTTTGGCAACGATGGGGTTAAAAAAGATTTTATTTTTCCAGATAAAACGTTAATAAGATTCGTAGCAATGCCAAAATAATAGAAAGTACCACCAGCTATACTCTGCACATCAATTTTTCTTGGTGTGCTAAGTAGAGTTCTCGGGTCTTTTGGATAATAATTTTCATGTGGAAGAAATTGTTTTAAAATTGATAATAAATCCTTAACTGCTACCTGAGTAATATTATGTTTCACGGCCCATGCTCCTAACTCAAAGTAATTACTAATTAACGGGTTGGGGGAATGAGACTCAGTAAATTCAACCGGTAAATTACATTCAGATTGAATTTCTTGATTTGAATGTTCTACACTGGTTGAATGTATTGAATCTTCGTGACATACATCCGATGTAGACCTCATTTCAATTAGTTCATCAGTCGGCTTATTAAAAACATTGTTGTCGTTGTTTGCTGTAACACGCCTAATTTTCTGAAGATGAAAGTGTACTGATCGGTTCACTTTTCGTTTCTTTGTTCTCCTTGGTGTTTCCATCTTCATTTACTTTTTGCTTTCTTGGTCCCTTTCTGTCAGTCGAGTTCCGAAACCACGTAGCCATACGATTGTTGATGAAGTCCTCCGTTGGTTCCGGGACGTGGCCTGGACTATTTTGAACAGCCGCTGTAAAAACAAGTCACCTTTAATAAATTACGATCTAAAATATTGTTTGAAATGTATAACACCGGATATTCCCATCATCGTTTTTAGCAAAATGTTAAACATCAACCAAAAAGAACACGCAATTCCAATACTATGGTAAACTTGCCTCTAATGATGCCAGCCAGTTTCAATCCTCCAAATGCGATTTTTCCACTGGATGCCGTAAATCTAACTTTCAAAGCAAATGAACGAGTAAAGGTCCGATCCAGTATGTTGCTAATATTCTTTGACGCTGGAATACCGCCAATTTTTGACAATGCAGTCAACTATATAGCAAAGAATAATGCAATCACAAATTAAACATTTATTTGACAATTGATCTATAAAATAATATGATCACTAACTAACCAATGACGTAGAATTTTCCGGGGTAGCAATCCAATTTTCTAAATCAATGAGTTCCTTTTCACTCGCTATAGGCAGATATGGAACAGCAGTAGTGTTTAAAGGTTTTCCTTCACGCGCAAGGACTTGCAACAGCAACCGTTTTGTTTCGTGCTGCTCTGATTTTAATTCTTCTTGATTTCGCAACGATTGCTCTTGAAAAGCTGATTAATAAATAAAACAATTGTTATTTAACTGTTCCAAAATCAGAAGTTAATACCAGACAAAATTAAAAATAGTTTTACCTCTGAATTCTTTTTTGAGCTCTAAAACAGTTGGGTCGGAAACCAATTGGAAAGGAAATTCCGCACTATCTGTAACCAAAATAGACATTGTGTCACTTTCTTTTTGATATCAGTTTTGTAATTGAAGTTAGTTTACGAACTATTAGTTAGTATTGAATTTATAAATTACTTTCTAGGAGAACGCCATCATTATAAATGTTATCAAAATGAACGGGTTCTTCCCGACTACTACAGGGCAAAGCTGCGGGTAGAGTTTGTTTAGCTCTTTTTGGCTGCAAATTATTCAATGATGTTGATTCTATGAATTCAAATGTACAAATAAATATCCTCAAGAGAAATTGTTTCTATTTTCACATAATTGGCCAATTTAACGCTCTGGACTAACCACAAAATAAGTTTCCTGCCGGCTCCGATGGCAACTTTGGTGACAATTGAGTGACAGTATTAGATCTTCTAGTTCGACCTTTCCTTGTAGGAGTATCCACCTCACTAGAATCAACGTCTGACGTGAATGTAAACTTTTTGGCCTTTTTACACGCTTTAGAGTACGTATCTAAGAAATCAACAAAATTAAGCCTCAACATTAAACACCGTAGAGATTGAAATGTAATTTATGCACGGAAAAATATCGGCACTAAAAAAATAAAATTAATTTGTAGTTACTTACCACAAAATTTTATGTACTTCCCTTCACAATATGGCCATGACTCATCTGGTACTGAATCCGGACTTTTTAGAAGTGAGTAAAAATTAGGAGTAATTTGTTCAACTTTTGGCCAAGGGCACAGGTTGTTATTTGGAGTAAGCCATTTTGATGGTAAAGCTTCCACAGAATTGTCTTTGGAAAAGTAGAAAACTGTGAAACGTTTTTTGTCAATTGCTTCTGTCATCGTAATTAATTTTTCAGAACGATGAGGTACGATGAATGATTGTAATTCTGGCTAGAGAGAACTGCATTTTCCCTCCATTATTGTTCTTTGTTATGGCAATTGATCCCTGTTGGATATATGCTGTCGTTTCCAGAATACAATGCATCAGCAGCGCACTTAAATTTCAGTCATATTAACTACACCATTACAACACGGATATAGCATATTAGCAGGACATTGTAATTTCAGTCATATCTACTTCACCATTACCGCACTTGCTTGGCATATTAGCAGTTCAATGGAAATGCAGTCATATCCACTTTATCATTACCGCACGGGCTAGACATACATGGCTGGTGGAGGTAATGCGTTTATCTTTAAGACACGAGCTAGTTATGAGAATTTACAGTAGTCGTATTCACTGTAAATAAAGTATCTTTGTCATACACTTAAGCCATGCAATTTACTGATGAAGAAATTGTTGCATCTTGCATATACAGTATTTGTGATGCAAGTTCATTATTGGTAATAAATGTAAATAAAACGAAAATGAAATGTATTGGTACCAGCGTTAATGGAAATGACTTCGTTAATACGATACGCATATCGGAATTCCAGTCACAAATCATCATTTGTGTTATATGGGTTAGTACGATCATTTCAAATCCATGGGTGCCTGACGGAAGACAAAGATAATTAATTAGCTTATTATCACACGCGAAATAATCATTTTTGAAGACGGCAATTTTTCATTCCCAGAAACATTTTTTCTTTGCAAGTGTTCATATACGAAAATTTAGTATTTATAGTAAGCCCATGCAATCGATATTGGTATAAAGCAGTGCATAGCTGTTTGTATTATTACGTAGAATTAAATTCATGATTTTATTTCTTCCAATAGGAAGTATACAGGTGCCTGGGCAATCCGTAAATTGCTATTAGGTTATGAATTCAAACGAATAATAAATACCTACCCGAGCAACCTTTATCTACGATTTCGATACGATTAGCTCAGAAAATTTTAGATCAAAAGACAACTAGTCCGGATGTCCGCCGAGAATCCAGTTGTTCGTAACGATTTCGTTATATCGGATCGTTACGATTACCTAGCTTTTCGAGATATATTCGTGATGTAGAATCGCTGGATTATCGGGCTTTTAGATATGACGTCGTATTTAATCCGTACGGTGTTACTTCGAATTTTATGCGAAATAAGCTAACATAGAGCAGGTGTATTTGAACAATATCAATGACTTATTTAATTGACATTTTATTATTTGTGGCACAGTTGCGTAATAATAATGCATAATGTAGTTTAATTCAGGCCAGGCTGCAGAAGTACAAAAATTAATTAAAACGTCTCTCTCTCATTTAATGCACTCCGACTGATCTTGTGTATCAATCACTATTGGCCCAACTGGCTAGATAGTTATGTCAGTAACTGCCATCATTTCCTAATAAACTTATAATTACTGCAAAATTTTAGCTGATCCTGATTTCCAATTTTATAAAAGCAGAATCTGAATAACAGCAGCAGTTTCACAACTTAATTTAAAAGAGAACCTGAATTTTCCTTTCACAATATTTATTGACAGCCTATTATTTTTACCCGGACCGGGTGATTTTTTGATTGACAATCGAAATTTAGACTGCCATATACAATAAGTTATGAATAGATGTCTTTGGGTGATATGATTTTAAAATGGGTACTATTTAGGCTAAAATTGCATGGAAAAAATCATTTTTTAATAATTTTGGATGAACTGGAAGTACAATGCAAGCTACACAAGTTAGCTATGCCAATCAAGTAGTGATTTATTATTGTTAGAAGCACCAATATTTATACTAAACATTGCAAAGACAAATCCTATGTTCAAAGGTATTCATGTAGTCAATATAAATATTTAAGCAGCAATTAACAAAATCAGAATGTCAATATCATAACCTGCATATCAACGAATAAAATAAACATCATGCATTACATATCCATAAGTAATAATACAATAGTAGTAGTAAATTCCTAAATCAATGGTTGACAGAAACCTTCATCTAAATCATATTAGTGATACCTACATTGGAATTTACATCATAACAAAAGCATGAATTAAACTTACATTATTTATTTATGTATTATGCTAGAATAAAACACACACACAAATACACAATTGGTATTTAATCCCACCTTTTTTTAACATAGACCGCAGTACAAGAAGTTATTAATAGATGTCTTTGGGCTATACTACATGATTTCAAATGCAGTGCTTTTTAGACTAAAATGGCAAGGAAAAAAATAGTAACTTGATTTCGTTAAAAATCATTTTTAGGTAACATATTAATACGTCCAATTTTTATTTCATTTAATCAATGGTTGGTTAGCAAAACTTGGCCTACCGCGGGATACCTTCTTCTCAACGACAACCAGATTATCTGCAGCAGATCTACATCACTGCGAATGTATCCAATTCCAAGAATATGTTTGCACAACTACAATAGAAGAATATGGGAAAAGCGAAACAATAAAACAGCCTTACCGACAGACAACTGTATAATTTTAAGAATGAATGACTGGAAAACATTTTATGATTATATAAAATGCTCCACACAAATATATATGACAGGTTGGGCATGACTAGCAATCCAGTACCTGCACTTGTCCTTCATTATTCTTAAAACTATATTCGTGCAAACATATTGTTGGAATTGCATACATTCGCAATAATGAAGATGTACGTCCAAAAAATAAACTTGTAGTCGTTGGGAAGAAAGCTTCATGGGGAAGGCCCAGTTTTGTTATACAAGCATTGACTAAAAATTTGACGTAATAATACGTTGAATAATAATATTTTTCGAGGAAATAAACTTAATTATTACATTTTCTCTATGCAATTTAAGACTAATTGTTAAAATTGAAAGAAATTATTGAAAATGTTGACATAAATTGAAATGATTGAAATTAAATAAAGTAAACGAAATAACTAAAATTAAGTGAAATAGACGAAATAATTGAAACTAAATGAAATAATTACAATTATAATAATAATGTCCCGTTCATTGTTCCTTCATCCGCTTTAAGGGGAGTACTATACTGTGATATTTTCCTGCGTCGTATTTTGGGCCAGTGGAAATGACCAATGGATTTGGTTTATTGCAATTAAATTATACGAATGCAATTGGACATATTGATTTGAGCGTTCGATGAAAGTGTTTGAGACACTTAAAGAAGCTACTAGGCCAGTTTTACGTAGACCTTCTCGGAGGCATAAACGTGAGGCTTAACGGATTAAGTCATAAGCGAGCTCACATTCATTCATAATTTAGCTATTCAGTCAAATATCTTAATTCCTTTTCAAGTGGTTCTACTGCTATAAGCTTCCCAATCCTCGCCCGCCAAGTGCATTACTTAATTTAAAATAGTTGACAATACCCACAAAATAGGGAGGAATTTTCAAGTATTATTTTCAATATATCTGCCGAACGACTCGATAATTTTAATTTTTACTGATTCACACCATTTTTAGGAAATTCTATGGATGAAATATAAATTCTACGATCTGTGGCGTGACCCTATTTAGGGATAGCACGCTCACTCTACTCATTTTGGTACAAATACATGCCTGTCCCGATTTAGGGTGTACATGCCCAAAATAGGGACAAAAAACTGTCCATCTTAGAAAATTGAGTTTTGAAAAATAGCACCGAAAAAGTGGGTGTCCCTATTTAGGACAGTGTCCCTGTTTAGGGCAAATGACGGTACTTATGTTTAACTGGATTTGGTACCCCACTGTAGGTACCTTTTGGCCGCCAGAAATCAACTACTTAACAGTGAAAATATGTGACTAAAGTTTATTATTAGGAATTAATTGATGTAGTGTGGGATATGAGTGTTAGCTTTTACATACTTTGCAAACTTTGTTTATGCTAGATAGTTATGTGCCGATGATAAGATTAAGACTGCAATTTAATTACCACCTGTGTTACCACGTCTACTCACTGTAGAGGTTGTGACTTGCATATGTGGACATTTACTTGAAAGTGATAAGCAAGGTGACTAAAAAAGAAATAAGAGTATCGTAGAAATCAAATATTCGCTCGTGTTTGACATTCTTGAGAGGACCCACTCTGTAACCGAAGGGTCTCACTGATTTCAGCATTTTTCGGCGTAATATTGCCGTCCCCTTGCTTTGTGTGGCGGAATTGGCAAGAATCCGTACTGAGTTAGAACTACTCTTCCAGACTGAACCTAGCCCTAGTAAAAGAAGAGTAGTACACACAAAGAAGGTTACAAAAAGAGCTAGGAACATGGAGTATGTCACAAGATCCAGTGTTTCCCAGAACCGAATAGCGACAAAACTGCAGGATAACATTAAGAATAAGCAGATGGACAAACTGGTGGGCCAGGATATTGACAGGACACTCTGTTGAACTGCAACGTTCAGCACTCGCATCTTGTTGAACACCTTCATTTTGTATTCGAAGTCGCCATTGGCCTCTCTGTTGGTGAAACATTTAAAGATTAGTTCGAATTAGTCCATTTGCGTTTTTTTGCACTCCACCATAGATAGCAAATAACTGCATCTGTAATGGACGAAAGTATGCGAAGTTTTATGACATTTACAGATAAGTCCATAGAAATACTAACCTGATCATGTCCATCCAGTAAAAATTGCGAATGAAGTAAATGAAGTAGTAGACAAGAGAGAAAGAACAAACAAACAAGTCATTTATCAGGACCAACATTTCAGACAGTTTTATTCCGACTAGAAATATCCTCGAATTGGAGAAAAGACTGTCCAAATAGATATTATCCCTTTTTGCGTAAATTACAACGAGTACGCATACCGTTAATTCCCCGATGAAAAGTGGAGTCAACCACTTTAGCAACCACCGTTCAATGTTGATGTATCTCTTCGCCCCACCTCCTTACAAACATAAGAAAAATTGAAATTATATCATGAATCGTTACATTTGAGTGAAAGTCGACAATTACCTGGTTGGTGGAGCATGTCTCTCCTGTATAGATTATTTAATACGGATTTTATATTTTCTCCTTTCCACCGAGTGTTTGAAGAGAGAATCCCCATGACTAAGTGACCATTCAAAAGTAGAATATCTATCATGAGTTCCGAAATTGCTTTTTTATTCAACACATTAATCACTGTCACCATTTGGAGCATTGCAATGGCAGTGAATATTCCATGAAGAGCGATATATATCGTTGGACCATTAGGGGACTGTGACATTTGAAACTTTTCTTCTTCATGATCCCAGGAAATAGGCAGTGCTCCCAAAAACGAAGAAATGTTGATGTAAAATCCCCATTTGTGAAAGTCATTGATTTTCAGCTTGGAATTCAATGAAATAATTTTATTTTTAACTCCTTCATGAAACTTCTTAGCAAATTCAAACATCTTTAAGAAGATTAATTACTGTACAATAAATGAAGAAATGTATTCCTATAATTCAAAAAGCGATGATCTATAAATTGACTTCTTGCTTATTCGTCTAAAAGCTTTCTTTGAGAAGCGTGATATTTATACCAAAACTGCTATTAAACTCCAGAATGTATTTTTCTCATTGCAGATTGGAAACCTACTTACAAAGTTTTTCACTCAATAAAATAAAATATTCAATGCTGGATATTCACGTAAAAGGTTTAAAATCTATTCGTTGATAATTAATGAGTTGAAAGCGAGTTCTAAGACGTCATTGACATTTGTACAAACTCTTGGCTCCGTAAATACTACACAATTGACTGTTAGCATTTGAAATATTTTTCACATTCTCCGTGAAAAAAATTATAGTTTCATCCCAACAATATGACCACAACTCAAGCCTAGCTATTATTATTATCACTGCCAAATATTTCACAACCCAGAAATTTTGGCTATTTATGCTGGTACAAAAATACTTAGCTCAAGACTGGAGAACCTACTCTGCCAATTTCACTTATCAATTTCACAAAAATTAATGTCGCTGTTTTGTAATGCTTTTAATTTCCTAACCTATTCATTTCAAGGAAAAATTGCTGCCTCTTCTTATTTCTAAATGAGAGCCATAATTAAAAATGTAAGCCTTGGCTTTTATTTCAATTAAAGTTTAATTTTTTTTGGAGTGTCTCTATTTTTGTAAACATCCTAATTCTAGCTCTAGCGTTTGACAATAGCCGTAATGGAATAAGTCAATCATTAATGCTGATTCTAGCTTGTTTTTACGTTATTTTATCTCAAAGCTGATTTTGGCGAGAAGTACAGCTGAATGATTTATATTATTGAGTGCAAAACATTGTATGTAGCTAGACTTTCCGAAAGGAGAAAGGGACATAGGACCTGATTACTAGTTTTGTTTAAATATCATCTTTACATTTATTATCAATCATCAAAGTTAATATCAGCTTCTAGCCAATTAAATAAATGTAGTTATGATAATCTAATAAATGTAGAGCCTCACTCACCTTTACATAGGTCAGAACCTAATTAAATGGCCCCGAAATATTACTTGTTGCTAAATTAACGTACATCTTGAAAGGCGTAGGTTTCCTTTGGGTTAATAGTCATGTGTTAGTTTGTATACCCACAATCATTCCTTCTCCCTCTGTGGAAGAATTTTTTAACTGAGATTGGAAAAAGGTTTAGACTGGAATTAAGATTATAAATTGCCAAACGAAATCATTCTAGGTGAAACAATAGTTATATGTAGTTATAGTGGAAATAATTTCAACATAGCATCATAAACTTTTTTAATCAACTTGGTAGGTAAAATTATCTGATTGGTCCTACTATGCAATTTGGTAGTCAAAACAATGCAAATCATTTTTGAAGAACAGTGTTGCCGATGCAACTTTATTAGGAGAAAGGTCATGTTGGTTAGGAATCAAAATGGAAAACTAGGGAGTAAGATGTCAGGTCGCTTCTGTTTTGTCGTAAATGCCGAATCATCTTGTTATGTCTTCCATCCTCAAACTGCATGTATTTAAATACATGTATAGCAATTTACTTTTATGTTGAGAGATGCTGAGATCTCCAATAAGATCTGGTTTCAGATTTGGTTCAGATCCCACGGTGGGGACTGCCGTTACCATTCTGTGTCCCATTGCCTTTCTTTCAGCTTACTACTACCTTTTTCTACACACTTTTAAATGTGTTCTCACAACATCTTCTCATGTATACTTGTGCTTCTCTAAAAATGTAATGCAAATGTTACGTAAATAGAATTTAGCATGAAACGTATATTATATTTTATACCAATTTGCATTCCCTTCTCATAATCTTCCTTCATTTTAAAGCTTGTCATATTCCTGGTTTCTTTGACATCTAATTCCCAAGCCGCTTCCCACTTTTATGAATGCCGTTTGATGGAGGGCACTACCAAGTTTGTACATTTTAATTGTAAACGTTAGAATTCCTTGGGTGTGGCCCTCACGCCCCGTCCCCTGAATTTGAAGAATAGATAAAAATGGTCGCTATTTTCAAAATCCCCATAGTTGATTTGCCCCTAGTACCGAGTTTGTAGATTTTAATTGTAAACTTTAGAATTCCTTGGGTGCGGCACTCACGCCCCCTCCCCCGAATTTGGAGAATAGATAAAAATGGTCATTATTTTCAAAATCCCCATAGTTGATGGCCCAATAACAAGTTTGTAGATTTTAACTCCAATGGAAATAGAATTATCTGGGTGGGGCGCATGCATCATGGTCTGTTTTCCCGTGGTACAAAGTGTCTATTATATATAAAAAAAATAGGCATGGAATAGGTTTGTAAATCATGCTGAGTCTCTATCGGGTTTATTGACACAATTAATCTATTAGGGAGGACAATGTAAGGACAAGAAATAATGTATCTAGTCTCCCATTGGCTGAAGCAATTCTATTTACAATTCCTTTATGTCTTAGATTAATGTTTTGCCATCAGCCCTGAGAAATAGGCTTACGCGTTACAGCAGTTTTCCTGAAGTTTCAAAACAGTGTAGGCATTTATTTCACACATTTCCACGATTTTGTAGTGAAAAGTGAAATAAAAATAAAATGGTAATTAAAACAAATTGAAAAAAGGGGTATATTTATTGACCGTCTATTACATTTTAAGTGCAGGTTGTCATTTTTACTCGGACAGGATGATTTTTTGATGGACCATCAAAACGTAGACCGCCGTACAAAAATTATAAATAGATGTCTTTGGGTAATATTCGTTCAAATTCCGTACTAAATATTTAGGCTAAAACTGCATGGAAAAATTGATAATTATGCTTATTTCGTCAAAAATCATTTTAGTTAACATAATATTACATCCAATTTTTAAACTGGGCCTTCTGCGTGATACCTTATTCTTCCCAACGACAACGAGTTTATCTGCAGTAGATCTACATCACTGCAAATGTGCGCAATTAAAAGAACATGTTTGCACACGTACAATTTTAATACTTAAATACTGGTAAACATTTTATGATTTTATAAAATGCGCCACACTATAATATGACAGGTTCATTATGACTAGCAATCCAGTATAAGCACCTGTCCTTCATTTGTGCAAACATATTGTTGAAATTGCATACATCCTCAATGATGTAGATGTACCTACAACAGATAAACTTGTAGTCGACGGGAAAAAAGTTTCATGCGGAAGACACAGTTTTGCTAAACAAGCATTGGCGAAACATTTGACGTACAATAACATGTTAACTAATAATAATTTGACGAAATAAACTTAATTGTGAAAATAGTGAAAATAACGAAATATTGAAATTAAATAATTACAATTATAAATTAATGTCCTGTGCATTGTTCTTTCATCCGCTTTATGGGAGTACTGTCCACGAGTACTTTCAAAATTCTGAGTCGTATTTTAGGCTACTGGAAATGACCAATGGACTTGGTTTTATTTCATTTAAATTATACGAAAGCACTCGGATATATTGATTTGAGTGTTCGGTGAAAGTATCTGAGACACGTCTGAGACAAGTCATAAGCGAGCTCGCATTTATTCGTAATTTAGCTATTCAGTCAAATATCTTAATTCCCTTTCAAGTGGCTCTACTGCTATAATCTTCCCAATCCCCGGCCGCCGAGTGTATTACTTAATTTAAAATACTTGACAATACCCACATACTTACCTAGTAATTCATTCACGGAACTGCCTCTTGTGTCTGTGATAAGCGAATAAAAAATGATAGAATAACGAAAGGAGTATAATACGTCTACTTTAGTTTGCCCAAAATAGGGACGAATTTTTAATTTTTTTTCAATTTAACACCCGAACCAGGGGTGATAAAGTCCATGGAACTCGCCTGCTGCCATCCAACCTCCTTTCGGACAAGCAGGTGTACAATCCAGTGAT
>JABASI010003058.1:0-16769 GCA_019776505.1 Tomocerus nigrus | reverse complement strand
ACAGAGTCGAAAGAAAGGCTCTGAGTAGGATATTGAGTCAGACTGGAGGTTCTGTCTCTACAGAAATTGGGCAAACAAAACGAGATAAAGGTCGGGAGTGGAGCGAAGTTGTAGGTTAGGTTTTAGGTTACATAACGTAAGTATGTAGAAAATACAAGAAGACAAGAACACAATAGGGGCAGAGTCGAACCCATAAAAGAAACAACGCAATTCAATGAATAAATTCTCTGGCCTCCTCTCTCTTTCCACTTTTTCTTTCTTCGCTACGGCTCCTGTCTCCTCCAGCTCCCACTTCTTCCTATTCCCACTGAAATCAAATCAAATCTAATCGACGAAAAGAAACATTGCTTTTGATACTGTATACAGGCAATACAGGGCCAAAAGGAACATCTCTTTCTATTTCCTTCTTAAATCATCTTGTTATTATTGCTTCCTCAGCTAAATAATATGCCAAAAAAATCAGAAAGAGAATTTTGTCAACTTGAGTTTCCTCAAATCTACTATAAATGACATTACGTACTTGAGATGTACAGAATTTTTCAGATTTACTACACATTTAGGCTTTCAATACGTTTGGAAGTAACTATACTTATGCAGAGAACCATATAAAATTGCTATAAAACTATTATAAAACCATTTAAAGAATTCTGCTTTAGAAAACTATATAAAATTACAATCCCCACCGAGCGATGTAGAAACTATACAAAATATTTTGCAACAAGACTGGGAATGAATATTTTGTGGACTAAATTGAAAACTTTGATTTTATTTTGACTTGGAACGCCTTTGTTCGGATTTAAATCCTGAGCATTGTAAGCATGGAATATACACAATAATAGTCACATAATATTCCATTTAAAATTCAAAATACGGTTTTAAGAATCATGAGTTGTATTGCATACTTTTTGGAACGACGGCCACGACGGTGTATTCGGGTCACAAAAAAATATTCCGTGTGCTTATATAATATGAGAAAATAATTCAAATAAATGGAATAAGGTTGACTTTGGTACGTTCCTTGACCGTGTATCTAGAAAATGCAAGTACCTTAGCATTTCTTTCGTTCTCGCAATCACCCTATTTGAATTCTTTAAAATCAGGCAATAAAAACATGGGCTAATAGCTGCTACGTTCTATTTAATATTATAAAGCAGACCAACTGGAGTCAAATGAAAGTCAATAGGCAGAGAAAACAATTGAATGGTAATATCAGAGAAGAGATGTAAGAGCCTAATGGACATTCTCTTCTCCATTTAGTTGCAATTCGGAAAGAAGATTTAGACAATCCCATTGTACTTTATTTTGCTCATTAACAAGTCCCCTCTCCAATATCCCTCTGCATCCTTCAGCGGATATCTACTTCGATTCTCAAGGAACTTACGCTCTACTCAATTACAACGCACTCGCTCTAATATCATATCCTTTTAATCGTACACGCAGCAGCGAGAGAAGACACTTCACTGCAATACTAACAAATTTTAAGGGATTGTGCACGCATTACGATGCCTGAAATTTGCTATATTACTTCGTCCCCAATACGATTTCGAAAACTACACAAAATTAAATTAAAATAAATCCTGATAGCTATCATAAATATATCAATCTCTACTCTATATTATTTTATAGAGATTAAGAAGGACGACAGTCTGTATTATAATAATAATCTCTGATTAAGTTTGGCAATTATTTTCTAATCATCATAATAATCATCTAGGTGATGAAGAATTATGAAATCACATCGTATTTATAATTTCTCAAATTGAGTACAAGGTTTTGCATTACCCCACCCCTTAAAAAATAAATGTTATTTGTATTCAGCTCCTAGAGATCTAGAGCAGAATGCGGAAAGAGAGAAAGGACAAAAGGTTATTTAGCCATCCATACATTAGATAAGATTAGGTGCATAGATTTATGCAGAATATGCACATAATAATAGGAGTAAATACTCAGAATACTAGCTAGCAGGTTGTAGATTCCTTTTGCCTACTTGTTGTAAGTGTGTAAGTGTAGTTGAGTTGAGACTTGCGACAGAGTGTACTAGCATTTACATTGGCTATCTAATTTAATTGGTTTAGTCGTTAGTTATTCGTTGCCGACGATATTATTGCGTTGCGTTTCTACGCATAACCCCTTTGTGTCTTATTTAATTATTCCATTGCATAAAGCGAATAAACCCGGTGATAATTTCACCATAAAATCCGATATTACTGCCTAGGAAATTATATGACATTCAATTTCAGGTTCTGGCTGGATGACACTTATTTCCAAAAGGATATTGCAGGTATCTGCCACTAAAGTTACGCTTAATTCAGATAAGCATGAACCAGTTGAACTCCACCAATTAAAATTCGTCACTAATCAAATCGTGTTACGCACACAAATATTTTAGACTTGCTCCTTGTATTAAGCTGACAGAGTGGCGCAATTGTAATCTAATGCGGATGCGGGTCTTTCAATGCTACAATAGTGTAAAATTATATATACACAAGTGTTAATTTGCAATTATACAACTGAGAAAATTATTTCTTCTGCCACAATTGCAACAATTGTACCTCTGGGATATATTCAGAGTGATTTAGACAATTGGTTAACAGTTATCCAATTGTATATTTTGAAAAAAAATGCGATAGTCTAGTATAGTAAACAGTAATAATATTTAGTTCAACTATGTACATAGATACATTTTTATCTATCAGTCTTAGTCTTAATAGCTTGAATTTCTTGGAACTGTTATGTTTTCTTCCTAATAAAGGAGATCTATTGTTAAAAACAATGGAACTCATTTTCTGGTTACAGACAATTGACTGGTTTGTTGTTATTACGATGTAGCAATTTTGTTGGCGAAGGACGACCAAAAGAGCACATTTCAGTGTGTGTACATAGACTGACGTATTGTTATTGTTGGTGTAATGATAATGAATACCATTGCAATTAAGGCAATTCTTATTTTGTCAACCTCAATATTGATCCAAACAAAACCCAGTCAATTTTCAATTAGCATTAGCATAAAAAATGAATTATTTTCCCTGTTTTAATCCAAAAGCGAAGTTAAAATGCAGTTTTTATTATTCCCTTACTTGTCATTTGTAAGCGCAGAAACGCTCTTGTAGATATGTGTCGCTCTTAGAGAAACGTTTCGTCGACCTACTGTTTACAATCAAATCTTAAAAATTAAGGCGTAAATCTAAATGCCTTATTATCTGAATTCAGGATACATTGCGGCTTTGCTAATAATATTGTTAAGATAGCGTCCCTAACTTGTGAGTTGATGCCTATTTTTTGTGAATTGGAACAAATTGGTAACAAAATATTTGTGTAAGTAACTAAATAAAACTAGGTACTTAATTAATTAATTTACTAAATAATTGTTGTTCTCTGGTCAGGAGTAAGACATTCTTCTTAAATGTGCGGGTTCCGCGGATACGGGCTCTGTCATTCAACTATCATACTATCTTATTTCCCCTTGTTTTTTTTCAAATTGCTAAGGATCTGTAACTACTGAACATTAAATTATGAGTTTGTTACCGAAAGAAAGCAGGAAACCTCGTTAACAAAATTTGGAACATTTTCAAATTTTGGTCTGGTTTCGAAGAAATAATGGACATATATTTGCAATCTCTCGTTCTTTCTATCACATTTCTTATACTCTGGCAGATTTAATTATTATTAAATTCTCTCTCAATACTTGAAATCGTATGAATTCTGATACTGAGAGAGAATTCTATATTTGATTCGATAATACCAATTGGATTTCCGACGAACCCAGTACCAAAGCTACCATTTATGCTAGGAATTTTCAGACAGTAAAAAATAACATGAGAATAGTTATTTATGTGTAGAATGAAATAATAATATTCCCTATCACGAATTTCTAAAATTAGTGCTGAAAACAAATCGACAGCAATCGAATTGTCAGCTTACGTCTATGGTGTTCTCACATAAAATTCATTTTCACACAAAAGTAGGTCCGAAGTTGTAAACTGACGAATGTGGAAGGTACATTTGTGTAAAATGGAAAATAATAGAGCGAACACGATTCAGATGGCTCTTTCCATCAATTTTTTTCCTTTCCCTCATTTCTCACAAAGGTGCAATGAAAGAAAGAGAGACAGGAATAGATTCTGCATGGACAAAAATCACGCTATAATATTAATGCCAGGGCAAATGTAGATATTGGTTGTTGGCAGCTATACAAAAGTGAACCTACGTACAATGGCAGTAGATTAATGTAGTAACCCAATCGTTGACTATTAGTAATTTGCAAACAATTCTAAAAAATGAAATACCTAAGTAAATGAAAATTTTATTGATAAAATGGTGAAGAGAGAGAGTAGAAGTTAGAAGAGTATTCTGTATCTCTTCGCACTCGAAAGTTATAAATATCGCAAAGGAAGAAAAAGTAATGACTCTACGCTAGAAACGTTGAATTCCTGTATACATTTTTAAAAGTCTGAGTAAAACGAAACACATGTATTTATTAGAGTGATTGGTATTTAGTTTGTTTTAATCGGCTGAATTAAATATTAGGTTTACGATTTGCTTTGGCTCTCCCTGGAGAATATGGAGGAGTACATTGATAGCATGCAGACAATTAAAGTATTTTGGACAGAATAATTAGAGTGAGCAGGGCAGAGGAAGAGATGAAAGTATTTATGTCTGTTTTAAAAGATGCAGGTTCGTGTAGGAAAGGAATTCTAATCCTGACGTAAATGAAAAGCAGGATGTAATGACAAGATGTATTTTTTAGAAGTGATTCGTAAGGAAAGTGAGTGATTTGATTTGATGTTTAAGTCAAGTCAGTTTCTTGCTGATGTCGTTTCTTACACTTACAGTAATTCAATTCAACTTTGCAGTGAAAAAAGGAGTGAGACTTGACATAAGCAAGGCACAGAGAGAGAGAATAAGAGTCCTCCTTCTATCATCCACTAACATGCATGCCATCCTAAACCTTTATCTATTTAAAGACGAATCGTGTCAAGAAGTGAGATTGTTACATTTTACGTGTAATGTAGGCAAGTACATACATAAGTATAGAATAGTAGAATAGACGGAGATCTACTATAGTAGGAGCATCTGCACAGCAGAGAAACAAGAAGTACCTTCCGTCACTCAGTCCTTACAATTCTTGGAGCATAGTGGAGGATAAGTGTCTCCAATGAATATTCTTCCTTCTTGCTCCACTTTCAGTCCGGCTTCCTTCCCACACACCAAACCTCCACTTCTCCAAAGAACTTTCAGCAGATAACGAGGGTGAAAAAACAAGGAGGAAAGGAAAAAGAGTTTGACTTATCTCAGCCCAGATAAGTTGGATTCGGAAAAGAAATGTGGCATGTCCAACCAAACAGTCGATCTATGTAAATGTCTTTGTCGTTTGCTGACTCAACACAAATGCAATTTTCAACTTAACTCAAATCCCATTTACCTTCCGACACTTAACTCAAACTCTGCCTCAACAATATTCCCTAAACTATCCTTTAAAAGGCTAAAATAGAGTAGACAACCTTTTTATTACTAAAAAGTAAATTGCCACCGCCACATCATTATGCAGCCTCGTGTTACAGATATTAATTAGGTACCTACACATTATGCAACTACAAATAGATTCTCTCATTATTTAACCGTAGATACTGTAGGAGCATTTTTTTGTGTTTTCTTTGGAACGTTGTGGAATCTGTTCGCATAAATAAAAATCCCTCCTTTTCATTTCATGCTGCTAACTTATACAATAATTTATGATAATGGATTATAAGTTTTTTATTCAAAGAAAGAAATATTTTCAGTTGTATTCTTATAAAGTGTTTATTTTATCTATGGTTGCCGAAATCCGCACAATGGCAATTTACAAGTCCTGTGTGCATAAATTCTCATGCTATTTGACCATCATAAATTATGCCAAGTCTTATCTAAATGAGTGTTGGCAGTAATTACTAAACGGCTGGCTTTTCCAAATATGTATATCTCATAATTAGAGAAATAAAGAGTCATTAAACTAATGATACACATTTGAATGCATTAACAAGGAGCTATATGTACGTAATGCGTTAATGGACTTTAACAAATCGTTATTTATTATTACCTGCTTAGCATGTAAAACAGATAAGATACCCCTAATTAACTTTATCCAAAGGTGATACTAATTGGACCACATTACTATTTATCAAAGAAGCTGCTACAGAGATAATTTTTACATCAGACTTACAATTTCATTTCTTAAAGCAGTCACACTGTGTCTGTTTATCTGTTACGACTACGGACTGGACAGTAGCTATCTTAAAGTGGGAGACCGCTTTCCATTAGTATACCTGACTAAACCATCGTTCGTATTCTGAGACAATTTTTATTTCTAGACAATATTTTTTCTACCACGATAATTATTTTCTTAAACTTTACAAGGGTAGTACCTCGGCCCGTATTGTAAGATATTAAAGACAGTAATTATTACAACGATTACGCAGGAATAATAATAACATTTTTAATGTTCCAGTTTTAATTATTGTGTATAAGTAGTAAATAGCCGCTGATGTCATTTCTCAAATTCATATTTTTTAACAGTCAATTTGTAAATAATTTTATCAAATTAAAGACTAGTACCTACCTAAAGAAACTAGTAAGAATGAAATTGTTAGTGGATATATGGTCCAAGGCATTATTTCGATACATTTGGGAAGGCGAAATTAAAATCTGAGCTCTAATTGATGTAGCTCTGTTAATTTTGCCTGTGCCAATTTTATTGGCCAGCAGACAAAAAATATTTTAGATGCTATAAATATGATTAGCACCTAAATATATTAAAAGTATTTGTCTCATTCCGTTGTAATTGATACTCGGATAATCTGTAGTAATACTTTTAGGAATATTTTACTTCCGGCGGGGAAAGCAAGCTCCATAGCTTCGTAAACTGGAGGTATTATCGGGGAGGTTCAAAGTTCAAGCCGGCAATTGAGACAAAGAAAAAACTTGCAGAGTTCAAACAGTACACCCAATATCCCTAGCAAGATACAATGGAGAAAGTGACTACATCACAACCTGTACCCGCTCCAGCAGTTGCTGATTTGCCTCCAGAGTCTCAATCGGAGACTGATGCAAATTGTACAGATAAATGCTGTCACTACTGTTGCTACATCATGTTATTCTCATGCTAATAATTCGGGTCGGGTGATTATAAAAACAGAAGTATAAATGCAAAAACAAACATCTACATTTGATTGGAATTAAAGTTAGGTAAATTTTAGTGATGGGTATCAATTTACGGGAGTATAGCTGCCCTGGTCAAGCTATCAGTGCAAAGACGATCTCATTTTGCAGAGTCGCTCGCTGACTTCTCCATTCCAGTCACCCACCTATGGTTAATTTTATATTTTACTGAATTAGCTGTCTGCCACATTCAATTCTGTTATCCTGTCTGCCTTAACTAACTTCGAAAATGAATTGGAATTCTTTTATTTCCAAATGATTGATCCTGATTTGGCAAGGATTGGATTGCCCTACTCAGGTTGAACTGCGTGGATCTAAATTTCCTATAAATACATGCCTAATTAGATGTACATATATCTTAGCTGGGATCTATTGTAGTATTTTAATTCTATAACTTCCCTAGTTTGTACAATTGACTTAAATAAACTGAGAAATGTACCATATAGGCCTAATTCTATTTCTAATTTCTTATAACTCCGAATTTCAATCCTAATTTTAGTTTTTCCTCCTGCTCTGAAACTAGCCAGCCCGGTTCAGTTCTCAATTACTAAATCCAGGCTCCATTTCCTCATAAAGGCAACTTTTTACAAACAATAATACTACGAATATTAGAATGCATTAAAACAATTTCATTTGAATTCGGAAGATATCCGAAAATTACAGTTAAATTTTTAATGATTTATTAGTTAGAAGTCGGTTAAACTCCAAAATGGCTACCACTCTTCCCCCTAAAAACTGAAAACGTACAGGCCGCCGGACTAGTGCTAAGCAATAGAAAATCTACAGTGCGGCGGGTGAAAATGTAAAATTAAGCGGATAATGCTGCTCCTTAACCGCCGCTTTCGATTTGCAGGTTGTCACATTGACACATGTCGACTGCATAATATCCTGTGTCTCTTCGAGGGGTGACCTTCGTATTTTCCCTAGAATCGTCTAATCACCAAACTCAAAGTATGGTTCTACCAATAAAGTATAGAACACTTCATTCTGGAAAACAAAGTCATCGAGATATATATTAAGAAGAAATGAGTGGAGAGGAAGAGGAATCTTTAGTTTCCAATTTCACCTGGCTAAATGCACAGAAGTGTAAGGAGTTTGTGTTCGCGTATCAGTGATTTTTCTTAACAGAGGTGTTCAACGATAACATTTACAAATTATAAAAGATTAACGGCAAATTCTCTGGTTACCTAGTCTGTAAGTACAGGTGAAGATAATATGCATGGTAATCATGAAGGAAGACAAGGGCCAGCTAATCTCTGTAATGAGAAAAATAGAATGGAGTGGACTTGTAGCTTTTCCTGTGACTTGTCTTGCATACGTAATTTCCAGTGTTTGAGTAATGTGTGAATGAGTGTGCTGTTGTCTGCCAAGCAACGGTGTGAATTACCACTTTAAACAGAACTAAGTAAGAACTGTCGGTAATTTATTAGCCTTCCTCCACTTTTCCAATAGATAACAGTCGAGATATCTGTTCAACGCTGGCTGCCTTTGATATGCACGGCTCTCTGCCTTCCCTGCCTGCACTGCTCCACGCACTCCTTCGCATCCTCTTTTCATCTCATAATCCACTCAACCTCTACATACTTCCACTCGCAACAATAAAATATATTAGACTTCAATGGTGAGCAACTCAGGTACACTCAGGCAAAAGAATAGAAAAGGGAAATGAGATCTTGACTCCACTACATCTATAAACAATGCACGTGTGTTTTGTGCAGTCTCACCTCAATCATATTATTCAGTAGGTAGGACTAACTAGGACCATAATAAATATATACATACAGACGATATGAATTCGTAATCTTAATGCACATAATATTTACTTCAAAAAGTCAGGGAATAATGTCACAACAAAAACGTCTTTATGCTACAACAGAAAAGAACGTTAATATTTTAAGAAAAATGTTATGTACCAACCCGTCGTTATTTAAAAAAGGACTGTTGGCACCATATCATTTTGTTTTACAATTTTAGTGCTACTCTTTAAGTTAAAAATCCAATTTTAATGTAAATTTTCTTTGAAAGTTCTCATTTTCAACGTTTTCACTTTTTACGATCGTAGCTAGTAAGAAATTTTGAATGACGTTATGAGCAGAGTTGTTTAGGTATATTGTTTAACGCTTTATCTGTTTGATTGTTCTTGTGTAGTGATTGGGAAAGAAATGTTTAGGACGGGTGTGTAAGAGGAAGCATGATAAAGGTGTAGACATACTTAAATAGACACCTTTTTACGCTCACTTATTTGTAAAGTAATTTGTAAATCCTGCTTACTGTAAGCTGTTTTTACCCATCCGTTGCATCCGCATGGAAATTGGAGTGAAGAATTATCCAGTTAATTTATTGCTTAGATAGAAGTGTAAAAGATTACCAGAACCAGAGCCAAAACATTAATAGTAAGTGCAATTTCATTGTTGAAAAAGGGATAGAAATTGAGAATGAAGTTGCTTCTCTCTTCATACGGGCACAGAATGACTTCCTGTCTTGTGTCTTTGTAGCCAGGCTATCAGTAACACGTTGTCGGCATCATACGCATGTGTCGCCATGTGCTTACTTAAAACAAGTGATGCTACAACCTAAATGGTGTACGATGACAATGAGTGTATACCTGTAGCTAGTACCTATACTAAGCAACAGCGTATCCAGGGGGGTTCCGCCCCCCCCCCCCTCCAAATTACTAGAAAAAGAAACAATTTTTGGGAAAAGAACAATAAGTACCAACATTTGCCGATTGTGTTATTTTTCTTTATTTTTTAACTTAAAATCGCAAATTTTATTTAAGAAATATTTTAAAGTTGCGTAATAGTTAAGCCTCCCCTTAATAAATTTCCTGGCAACGCCCTTGAAATTGAAAATGTATTATAATTTTAGCGTACTGGAATGACGAAAGATTAGAATACGTTGGAATGCGATTTGTTGAAATGGATTTTGAGTTTGCTTTGTGATTGAAATTTTTGTTCTTGCTAATGGAGATCTATCTTAGTGCCAATGCCAAGTGTATTTTTTAGAGATTCCATTCATGAGCGTCAAGCAATTTACATAGTAGTCAAGTAGCTTGAGCTCGAGTTGTTTGTTATATTGGAATTTTCTTTGCTCTTGACTCGGAACTCAAGTTTGCATCAGAAAACAATAGATTCTCATTTACTGCCTCTTCCCATTATTTATTAATCTTATTCTTCCAGTCCAATTCTATTAAATATCTAATATATAGTTGCATACCTGTAGCAATTGTAATGTGTATTTGTTTTAACTGATACGGCTTTTCAGATACATTAGAGGCAGTCCAGTCCAGGCGTAGTAAAAGGTAGAACGACTGCTTAAAGGCTGCTCTATTGTTTCAAAAGGGAGGACAGCATGAGGACAATGCTAAACTACAATAGGATGCCTACATTTTACAACACACTAAAAACTTCTCAAACTTTTTCTTCAATGAGATTTTTCTATTGATACGCTTTATGAATTTATGTGAAGCCATCAGCAGCATTATCAGCTTACGTGAAGAAATAACCAGCTCACACAATTTACACTTAAACATAAAGTCACTTGACTATTAGTAATATCGCTTACGAATGATGATCTACTAGAGACACTATCTATATTGATGATGCTACGAATGGATATTGATAGAGAGATAAAAAGTTTTGCATGAATACTGCTTAGCTAAGGATTAGTGAAAGATAATTCTTGAAGAAAAGCGAGTACTCATCTTTTGATTCTGTTTCTGCTTAGGAGACGAAAATTCATTAGTGTCTTTACGCTTTCTACTAACTAGTACACGTGCTGATGACAAAAAGTTCTTCTCCTCATTTGCATATGTTACGTCGATGTCATAAAATATAGCTTGAATGCAATTTACTCACCGTATAGACTAATGTTCTCTTTACATGAATTTCATTGGAAGAGATGGAGAAACAAAAGGCCGCAAAACAGCTCCTCCCAACTATTAGCAATTAATTTCATCCATAATTTAACTTGTCACTTCTATAAGTCCGTCTCAAACTCTTGTCGACAACTATTATCCTTAAAGCATAATATCATATAGCTGATTATCTCCTAAACTTGCCATTTGTGTACTATGGCTCTCGCTATTTTTTATTAACCTATTATGTTACACTGGCAAGACGTTTTTCTCAGGCAATAGAATACAATTGCTTTGTGATATCTCCATGTGATTGCTCTTCAAACCTTTTTTAAAACTGAAACATGCTTAATGCTCTCCAGAATCACAACATATTTGAGCAAAGATTTTGTATCTTAACATTTTAACAAAGATTACTACACTCATTGGATTGTGTTATGTTATGCATATTGTAATTTTGCATTTGTAACTGTGCAACTACAAATATAGCGACTACTGTTTGTATTTAATAGTAGTTAATAAATTGCAGCAGACAGTATTTTTGAAGATTATTGTAATAGGGGTTTAATGACTAGGTCTTAATATTTTTCGAAATGACAACGAAAATTATAATCTTGAAAAAGAATTCAACTTCAATAATTCAAAATTATGTAATAAAAATATCGATTCAAAATTGAAAAGCGTAATTTTTGTCTATACTACTGATCTGTTAAGTGGATGAATGAATGACTGACACTTGGGCCTTAAATAACTTCCAAACAGATTGAGATAATTCAATGATTTACTTATCTGTAAAGCGTGTTGGAAAAACAAGATTCAATAAAACTACATGAAAGTTGTTGGTAGAATTGTTTTTTATCGAGCCAAAATTACGCAATACGGAAAAGGTAGATAGTGTTGTACAAGCTGAATAATAAATCCTCACTTTCACTCTTGATAATTTTTAAGTTGCGGATGTTTTGAGAATGAGGTTGTTTCCATCAGACAGAGAATTTCTTTACCGAGGCCAGAAATCCTTTCCGTATTGGTTTATCAACTTTCGTTATGAATCCAAACAGCTTTTATTCTTGCGGAACGCGAAAGATTTTGCGAATTTAAATCAAAAAATGGCCGAAAAATAGAACTTATTTACCCACGATGCGAAAAGAAAAGGGAAGTTGCTTATTTTTCGTTTTCAAACGAAGGGGCCCCAAAGCTAGATGAATAGAAGGATTCATCTGATGCCTGTTTAATTTCGCGAAAGCCAATTTTTGGGAAACAGACATTATTCAGAGAAGCGGTTTATATACAGAGATTTATATATAAGGTATTAGCCGGTTAACATTTTTTACAATCGCTCAGTTGTAGCAATTGTCACAATTATTTAGGATAATGATTAGTGCAAAGTTTGTGGTCGCAATTTAATCGGTTTACAAAATAGGAAACTCTCAACAATGAAATCTTTTTTGCCAAGCTGAACTGTATTCGGTATGTATGGGCACATCAAGCAATCTATTTGTATGCATATATTAAAGTTGAATATATAATATTATGGTTGGAATTTATTCAAACGGATCATAAATCAAAGATTATACCAGGAGAGATAAAATGGTTTGTGGACCTGGATGTTGTATGAGCAAATGTTAAATAGGTAATACTTATCTAGACTATAACATGGATATTGCATTAAATTAAAGCGAACATAATATTTACTCTTAACAAGTTGCCTGAAGAGGAAGTTTGTCAAGTTTTGCGTTGGACTCCTAGATATTTTCCAGTTTCATGTGCTGGAGGAATAGGGAATACTCACCTTGCCTTGTTCTAGGACAAGTTCCTACATGAACAGAGACTTCTAAAGAAACTCCAGCCCAAAGGGGAGCTAGCGGAAGTGAATTGTTCATTTCTAGAGTGATCAGATACGAGAGAAACGGAACTGTTGAAAAATTTCTGGTAGGAGAACAACAAAAGGAGAAATATGGCAGTATATTAACCAAATGTCTTCGATGTCTGACATGAGCTGTGTGAATGAAGCAGAACAGAGGCTCCTGTCACTCCTTAAATGCTTCCACGTTGCGTTCCCTTCGCCTTATTTCTCACTAAATGTAGTTTACAACTCACTGCTAGGCAACTTTACACTATCTATTTATTGATATGAATTTTAAAGGAACCCGAGCAACATTAGCGTATTTCCAATTTCTTTCAAATAAATGAAACTCAAAATCATGCAGGAGAATTCAATGGCGAAAGTATTCACTGATTTACGATAATAATGCTAGAAATGTGCGTGCAGATAAAAACTAGTCTCCTAAAATAAAGATGTTTCTAAATGAAATGAAATTAATAAGTCTTCAGATTACGCAAATTCAATTTCGTGCACAACAGAATTCGTTGCAAACTCCAATTCTCCAGTTGTGGAAACACTTGAGTTAAAACCACCACACTCTCATTCATTGTTAGCTTTATTTTTTGTTGTAGCACCTACAAAATAATTTCACAATTTTAAGTTTCTAACTGAAACAGACGATGAAATATATAAATTATAAATATTTATCTAGCCAATTATAGAAGAAACATTACTGGAATGGAAGTTCATGAAAATATGTCTATGCTGTAACTCTGTAAAATAAAATGGATGATTTAGTGTACAAAATACATTCTTTATAGCTTCCGTGAAGTATAGGGCAAATAAGTAGGTATTTACGTGCAAGTACCATTTAATTTCGAATTTTATGTGATAATGTCGTAGCAACAGCTACAGATGTTAAAGAGTTGAATTAATTTGATGGTGGTATGACTCAACGTAACAATTTCGGGTAATAATTTACAAAAGTGCTGCAAAGTTTGAGTGAATTTGGGATGAGTCTTTAACTAAAAGAGAAGCTGGCATCAAATTACATTTTGAGTTTGAAATAATAATAATATGGAGTGAAAGGATGTAGACGGGAGGCTAAGCCCTGCAAGTCAGCACGCGGGTTGGTTGGATGTGAATGTGCTCTTGTTCCAAAAAAGGGTTCCTCTCCACTTTTTCCCTCACAATAGAAAAAGTAAAAAATTAATGGTATTTGCAGAGATGATAGGAAATTTATGATAATCGGCAATACCACACAGTGTGAGAGATTTCATTCTGATAGTTATGATAAGTGCCGTAGTATTTCTGTATTGGAGGAGGACTTATTGTACAGCACACGAGCGGACTATGGCTAGACTTTATAATGGAAAACGATTTAGGGCCATTTTACAATAATAATAAGGAGCATTAGAGTGCTTCCTAATGTGACATGTTTCTTTGCCTGCTAGGATATTATTATTATAAATATCACAAGCAACAGCGGATGTTCACAGGAGAATGGAGCCCGACATCAGTGATCATGATCATCATCTTTCTATTTATTATTGATGTTTCGAAATCCCTGTGTCCTCCTGCACACACGGCGCTACTCATTCCTTACCCTTTATATGTCCACTAAATACTTACTGCATAAATATTATATATCCACCCTCTATGCGAGATAGAGAAGATCAATCTCTATATGCGCCCTAGGAACATAAGCAACTGGATCAGGGTGAAACTAAATGGAACTTTCTTCTGAATGACGGTGCATGGCTGTAGCTACATGGCGATGATCACGCATTTTGTTCCATCATTCAATTTCAATATAAAAATATTTAATCACACTATTGTAGTAACCAAGCAGTTATACTTTCAAGCCTCAACTTCCTAATTCCTCAAGTGTGTGTCTAAATATTGTAAACTTATGCTAATTAGTATGTATAGTCCGCATAATTTCATCCTGTATCCTATACATTCTAACTCTAATAGACGCTTAAAAGAAAAACGTTATTGATTCCCTACCAGTTACAAAACAATGGAGCTATGCAGGATGCGATATGAAAAGTTGACACTTTTAAGTCTAAAGTCTAGAGTAATGTAAAGTGATACTAAGGATGGCAATTCCTAATCTTCTTTGTCAAGTTATTAGATTTTAGAGTACCTATACACGTCATAAAATATAAATATAAATAACACAAAAACTGGTATAACTATTAAAAATAAGACTATAAGATGACAATAAGAACAGTTTTTAATAGAAACTAAATATATTATTTTACATGCTATTTGATTTCGACTACTTAATATTTTGCACAGTTTTCCGAACTCTCAGGAAACTTAGACTTGGTGAATTATTATGATGATAGGTGCCTATTACTAAAAGATGTATGTAGATGAAATTTTCAGTACCTATAGCAATTATTTTGTGATAGTGTAGTTTTATGGTAGAGGAAGGAAGGATTATGTAAGATGTAAGTAGACATAAGGTCTGATTGTCGGATGACATAGAAATAGGTACCTACTACTAGGAAGTAAATTATACGGTGAGATAAGTAGGGAGTAGTGTAGTGTAGTGTAGTCCGGGGATAAATATTAGTTGAGACGATGAAAGTCATTTAAATAAGGATTGCCTGGTCTACACAGATTCAGATGGTTGGATTTGGTTTGTCTTCGGTTGGGTTGCGTGAAGAGAAGAGATAAGGAGTTTGCAATCAGAGGAGACAAATGTTTGATCAGCAGGAGGTCGAGCATCAGCACGATGAGTTGTGCTCTTTTATTACAGCCAAGAATGTTGGTAACTAGCAACTAGCCATCCTCCGTCCTTCCTCCATCCACATCCACCACTCACTCTCTCCATTACCACAAGAACAAACTCAAATGCCGAGTAAATTGCCATTACATAAGAGAATAGCGGAGAGGAGAGGAGAGGAGAAGAGGTACACATTATCCTCATCCATTATCTTATGCATTTCTCAAATATAATTTCTGCACTGAGTGCCATGCCCGTCTACTGTACATATTCCCATTATAAATATGTACAGAGTGGCAAGAGGGAGGCTGGAGTGTCAGAGATCTCTGTGCCAGCAACGACAACGATCACAGAGTGAATGATAGTTTTGCACTAACAAAAACCGTCGGATTCCACGCTATTACATAGGAGAGTACGTGGGAATTTGATCCTCCTGTTCGGTTTTGATCTGACTGAGCTAATGCTACACAGAGCGAGATGCGGGCTCCTTCTCTGCCTACACGCTACATTACGTACGTACATAACATAACCCATCTCATATTTCCCTTTGCTTAGAACTTTAAGCCGACGCGACTGAGAGAGTGCCAGTGCCAGTGCCATGCCAGAAGAGCTAACCAACCTAAGTCCATCAGACAAGAACAGCAGGAATGAGAAATCAATCCAACAACTTGCAAGTTGCACTTTGTCTCTCACTGCCTCCTCTGCCTCATTCCATCTCATCCCTCCTTCCTTCCTTATCGTCATAACTTAACCATGGAATGAAAATTAAATGTCTACTAAACTACAAATCCCAATTAACATCATGATCATACTTAACATTTCCACATTTGTTATCACATAATAAAACAACACCGAAAATGCAACAGTTTAATATTTTCCTCGCATCAAATAATGCCGCAAATTTTTTAGCCATTACAAAATAGCTTAAGTGTTAAGATAAAATACAATGCTTAGCATTGTAACTGTTTTAAAAAAATATTTCATTTATTTCAAAACTAGTATGAGACAACAGACAAATGAATGATTTCATATATGTACCTATGCTAAGTGGCATATTGTTAACTGGGTCGATTTATTATTCAATAAGATTATTTGCATCTCAGATATTTAAACTCCCGCAGTTGAAATATGCATGGGATCTTTTTCAGATTTATGCCTTA
>JABASI010003057.1:0-17558 GCA_019776505.1 Tomocerus nigrus | reverse complement strand
CCAAGATATTTATTTGTGAGTTTATCATTCGCCCTGTGTAACACAAGTCTCTTGGTCGGTCATTTCAACACTTGCATGGTTCTTGGAAAACGGCTTAGTTCGAGGATTAGCGCAGGACCTGTCGATCCTGTGGCCTATTCTTTTCCCTCTTTGTTATGTTTTGTTGTTATATTTATTATTGTAATAGGTCCTTTGCTGTGTAGATATTAAGAGGACATAGAGTGTAGTTTTACAACAGGCAGGGCCTGCCTTCCCTCTAATCTTTTGCTTTTCTTCTCCAAAAGACTCTCGCTCCACTCGACTTGTCTTGTCTTGACTACTTATCAGTCAGCTATGATTTTGACTTCAGTGGAAAAGTCCTTCCTAGCTCAGCTCTCTGGGATAACACATCATTACACGAAGAAGATTAGATAGAATATACATAAATGTAACAATAGCTCGTGGTTCCTTCTGCACTTACTTTCATTAGGTACATAATAACATAATAGGGAATTCTGTGGATTTACATAGAGCGTAAGAGCATTGGAGGGAATTGGGTAGGAAAGAATGAGAGAGGCTGTTGCGGGCCTTGCTTTGATTGTCATGAATATAGAGTGACATGACAGCGTTGAATTGAATAATACAGTCTCCTGTTGCATTGTATTGGATGGAGAAGAGTTTATGTAGCATGATCCGTCTCTCTGTCCTGTCTACCTCTCTGTCTATAAAGATGAACGGAGTGAGATGAGCTCTGTCTTTGATTACGACGACTTTCCTCCACAGTACAGCACATTATTACTTCGCTACAAGTCTACAAGGAGTAAATGCAAAGTAAAAGTCATGTTTATTGTATTCAGTGAGTCAGTGGGCACAGGTAGGTATCCTAGTCGGTGCAGTGCAATAGTTTCCTTGCTGCTACTATAATAATATTATATCGTCAGGTGAAACTGTATAGGTGGAAACCTGTATAGGTAGATAATTTTGAGTGTGGCATTGTAAAGAAACGATCCTTTGGTTTTAGTATCTAAAGTAAATCATTCCGTCTCACAATCAGTCACGTTAAATAAACTAGTGGAGCCTATTTTACATTATTATTATTATTTGAGACAGAAAATAGGCTGCAGACATAGAATAAATAGCTGAACAGAGCATCAACACATCACGTCATAGCTATAGAGAGTAGTAGTAATAATAATGGTGAATGTTTGTATGTAGGAAGGGATATTACAGGCTCACTACTCGCCGTTCTCTTGGTTTCTTTTACTACTTTAACTGCAATAAGATCTCAGTTTATGATTTCCCTGCTCCTGCACTGCTCTACGTCAAGACAGGATGGATTCTATTGTAGCAATCTCAAAAGTCATTGAAATGAAATAGAGTCAAGTTCACTTTGTTGGCTAAGAGATCAAAGATGTAGGAGCGACTCTTGAAAAACACACACGTAGAATTCAAAGTCATGTCAAGGGGCGACGAACGAAGGGAAGGATCTTTGAGGAAACTCTAAAACTAAACCATACATAATGCTACAGCAGCAGTAGACAATAATACAAAGGCAAATCTCTCTTGTTCTCAACTCCTCTCCTTACTCCGCTTATTTACTTGCACGTCTTGACTTCATTTGCTCCTCATATTTTTAGAAACACCTCTCTGAGCTCTTCTACACCTGTACAGTCGGATATGTGCCCACCTACACATATCTATGACTACCTGTGATATGTGTAAATAGAGATTTCACACTACGATATACGGCTTAGATAATCTATGCATTTGTGTCTCATTTGAATTGTGTTGGTGTAGTTTATCGTCTGAAGATGAAAACGAAGTGAAGAGCCCGCAATTTCCGACAAGAGGAGAACAATGCCCGAAAGGAGTCAAATAAAAGAGCCATGACATAGTGTAACTCTATAAATGACGCAGCGGTCCAAATTCTCCCTAGAAAAGAAACCTATGAGCACTGATTCAAAGTCTAAATGTATATGAAAGTAAAGGGAAAAAAGCAAGTTTATAAGAGAGATGTTTATTTTCGGTGAATCTTGCCTCGTATTTTTCTTACGGTACAAGTTGGGAAATAATAAAAAGATCCGGTTTAAATCAGAGTCCTTTATGAGACAAGAGAAGATAGGCTTCGAAGACGAGACAATTTCTAGGAAATTACAGTTCAATTGAAGACAATAGCTAGAAATCGGGAAAATCAGGGATTGTCGAGCGAGGATTGTGTGAGAAGGTGTGCATATAGAAGAGACAGTTAATAAAATAGAAATCAGTAAAATAGCGCTTGATGTAAATACGCGTAGGCTAACGACGGCTATGTCAACGATGAAATGTGGCTCTGCTCTCTTTCGGTCTTGTGTTGTTGCCGTTTGAGAGATTGTTGAAACTGGAGCAAGTGGTTTGACTTGAGTATACGAGGAGTAAAGTAAAAAAGAACCTGTTGGTATGCTGCATAGGTAATGGGCAGAGATATTATTATTAGAGGGTGAAGATAAGATGAGATCAAAATAGTTACAAGGGTAAAGTTTGTAACATTAATGAAGGAATAGTTAGATTCATTCACTTATCGTTAGGTGTATTATTTCTGTGTCCACAGATAAACTAAATAGTTGAGAGAGCTAATGTAAGTACATACTAACTACATGGCTAATAGGTCCTTTGAGTTGTTGCTGTGGGCCTAGGACGTCATCCTACAAAATGTCCTGCAGTAAATAGAGAGAGAGTGCAATAAAAGCCTTTTTTAATGACGTGTAGTACAAAGCTGAGGCAGATACGTGGTCATTGATGAAATGCTTAGGCAGAGTCAGTCGTGTCTATTCAGAGCTGATATTTCTTGTTCTCACCTGCCCATTTTAATATAAATAGATAGGCCTGGTCCTGATTCCTGATGCAGGGACAGAACGGAGGGACAATTGAATGGACCAAGAGACAAAACAACGTGCCAGGCCCAGAGAAAACTATTTCGGTGACTTTTGTCTTCCCTGGCCTGAAGGATGCAAAGAATGTGCGCTTTTAACGTTTTCTAATTTAAAAACAAGACAAGGTAAGTCAAGTTAAGCTCCGAGCTGACTGACGATTAGTAAATACTGGGACACTCTCTCGAATACTTCTTCGGCTATTACCGAGTTATGCAGTTTCGTTAGTTAGCTGACATTAGTTAAGTCTCCTTCCCTTTGTCGTGTCATGTCATCCTCTGTGAAATTGTAAATGCTAAGTACCCAGTTGTTGTCTGTCTCTAATTTGAAGTCGAATTGGAAATCACTGCCAGCGGATCAGCACTTTTAAAGGGAACAAGGAAAAGGAAAGTAAAATAAAGTGCATTACTTTGCTCTCTGTCTTGTACTGTCTTGTCTCATTTCTACCTTACTACAAATCTTAATGAGGGGTTGGCTCTCAGACCAAACTACCCACATCTACCTATACAACGTACGCACATACTTATTTATCAGGATCATTCCAGTTAATACTGTGTTCTAAGAATTACGGCCATTAATATAAACTCTACCTCTCCTATAATATTCTGTCCTATAGCTCTCTCCCCTATTTCTCGGCTAAATAAATTACTGCATGGGCCCATCATAGTCCAGCAAATACCATCTTCGGTCGGATGGAATAGTGGTGACAATTATTACCAAATACCCACTAAGTGAGCGCACCATTTACCTACCACAAATATCTAATGCTGTACATTAAAACAGTGCCAGTGAACTGAAGTGAACTATTTTCCGTGCAATGTATGAAATGAACTCTGATTTTATGTGTTCAGATATTCTCGTAGGTCACGTTGACACTCTTTTGCATTTTCTCATCAATGGTCCAAGCCTATTCCTATCTCTATAGCAGCATGCTAGGAATGCGTGAAAATTACTATCTGTGTAGACAAGGCAAATATGTATGTGCCGAGACAGACAACCGACTTACATCTTTCGTTTCATATAATATTATGTCACCAGAATATCCACACACAAATTTTTATGAGCATTAAGCAAACATTTGATATCCATTGCTTCTCATTAATTCTCACTTCTGTACATTCAGAAATATTTGTAAAAGGACCATATACTCTGCTACTCAGAAATCAAAACATGACATACATAATATAGAACAGAGATACCTGTTGTTTCGTTATATTACAGAATTCTAGATTATCTTAACTATTGTGTAACACTATAATGTAGGTACTTAATAAACACTTTTATAGTCGCATAAAAGCCCCTATGGGAATGTGATGTAAGGACGTAGCCAAATATTTAGGTCCCAACTAAGTACAGATAGTTGTAAGACGAAACTCGCATTTAATTTTATTTAAGAGGGCAAAACACAAGTTCAAGATCATTATCAAACCCCATTCCCTGCTCTATATGGAGAAGCATAAGGTATGCATACGAGAAAATTCTCACGTAGCTAGGGTTTACCTTTCTTTCAGAAAAATGGCTAACATGTCACTTTAAACGTAAATATAATATTATGCTTATAAAATTGACCAGTGACTAAGTAAAGGGTAGGCTATGTTAAAGTAGTGGAAGGTCCTACACTATCTCACTGTTACAAATTGTGTGGATTTGTAAAATGTTTTGGTAATGCCTTAAAACAGAAAAAATGTCGCATTGCACATAGTTGTTTTCTATACGCGTAAATAAGTATAGACATCCGTAAATCCGAACACACTCCTACTTTTATGGATTTAAGTACTAAAAACGAGTCTGAGAATATGAGGAACTGGAGGAAAAGAGTCGAGGTAAAAGGTAAACAATAAAATCAAAAAGTATTTTGTGTTTCACAGAGGAAGACAATAGTTAAGATTTATCTTGTGATTGAATTTTTCTCTTGCCTTTATCTGCTGGTAGAGGAAATCTATTTGATCTATTGTTCTCCTCATAGCTCTTCGTACTGCTCTAATAGTTCGAGAATCTTTTCTCATAACAAACGACGACGGGTTAACACACAAGTCAACGTGAACTAGTGTAACTTACCTTAGGCAACCTACGTGAGATATTATGTGTAGCTATTCGTTGTCTTTAGTGTCCTCTCGTCTGTCCACTTTGTCAAAGAGTCAATTAGGAGTCCTTTTCTCAGTTACTCAGTTGCCCTGATTCTTGCCTTACGTTCGTCTACATAGAAACAAGGAACATGAGAAAATTTTAAGCGACTACACTTTCCAAGAGTCGTGCCTAACCTACCTTACGTATATCTACATCTTCACCGCCCATAGTAATGCTATTATAGTGTGAGGTGGTATTATAATGGTGTCCATATCATTTCATACTGTTTCTTATAATAATATTACGAATCTACCTGTAACAGGATTGTAGGATACTGCGTTATACTGTTTTAAGGAGCAGAACTTTGGTTCTCTTTGGAAGTTTTTCTGGTCATGTCGTGACTGTCGGGAACTAACCACGGAATACAACATTTACGTTACGCTAAGCCACGAATACATTTATTCCGCTCCATAGGTCTATCACAAACAACAAAATCCTTCACACGATAAGCATATTATTATCTTTTGAAATTATCTCTGTGGTTAAAGTGTATCATGTCATAATTTGATTCACATGTTGGTTCTATCCAGAGGATTCATTTTATGGACAGTTTAAAGACGATTAATGACTCTAATGACTGCATGTGTAAATAAAGGTTTCATATTTGGATCTTTATGTATAGTCCTTCCACGGTAATATATTCGTGTATAGGAGATAATGAGAAACTATGTATTGATATGAAGTATGAACGAGAAAAAAGTGTTATGCAAATTTGAACGGAGCAAGTATAGCATAAAAAGGAGTGCAAACAAGCAATAAGTGTGAGCAATGAAGTCAAATCAATGTCATAATTCATTGCTTCAGGTTTGTAGAGGTTTTTGACTGGCCGTGACTCCACATGTGTAGTATATTCTCTATAGTCAGCATTTAAACGGAAAATCTAGATGTTTGGAAGGATTATGAGAAGAGAGACTACCTGTGTGCATACATTAGTTGAAACATGGCACTAGGCTTATTACTCTAAAGTATGTAGCTACAATACAAAGTCTACGTTAACAGTGTATGTTCTCGAATAATATTATAATGGCTGGAAGCCAATGCATTGCATTTGAATACAATAAAATTTTATTAAAATATGTACAGCGGACAAATAGAGGCTTAACATGGGGATCTCCCACTTGTTGTTCACCTAACCATTTAACTATAAACCACAATTTAAGTATCTACATACGTATGGATGCATACTTAACAATAAAGTACGAAAATTACAGCCATAGCGTACATGCTAAGCATTTTGCTTGTCATTCAGATCAATTAGCAAGTTGGAACATTATACAAACCTAGTCAATTCATATTTGGGGTACCTACACATGTACATACATATGCTACTTACTCCCATACATAACTTTGAGACTAGTCAAATAGTAACTTTCAAAGAGCCAAATGCCGTAATAATATCCTAGGTACATATTGAATGAGTATAACAAGTCAGTCAAACAACTCAGACAAATACACGTTAATATTATGCACACTACTTATCAATGAAGAATTTCTACCTGAGCTACTCACACTCACTCCTACTCCATTGGGAAAGTCCACCCCTACAGCTCCAATCTCCAATCCTACTAGTAGGAATGGAGAAATATTTTTCATTTATAGTTTTCACACATAGCACAAGAACACTCTTTTGTACATTTGAAAAATATGTCGATGAAATTGTGACTTACAACAGATTTTAGTAATTATTACGTGCATCATGATGTTCTCAGTAATTAGAATACACCTGACATTTTAGAACAACATTATGCTACTTTTGAGTATGTATGGCTCATTTGTACTTTTTCCTATGGTTGGGAATGAATTTAGAGATCGTCTAAATAAATGACATGAAGTAACTGCTGTTCACAATAAGTCGGTGTCTGTGCAGTAACACACATTGTGTCAGCGTCCTTTGTATTAGTGACGACGGTCAAGTTCATGCTAATTTAAAGTCTGATATGTAAATTTCTGTATGTATGTATGTCCAAGTCCTAGTGGACTGAAGTGATCGAGTCTTTCAAGTCAGGTGCAATTAAGTAGGAGCCTTGTTAGTCAAAGTCCAAGAACTATTATTACCGTCATCAAAGGTGTTTAGAGAAAAGTTTTGTCTTTTTCCTATGGAGAAGAGAGAAGGATAAATGTCTGGCAAAGCTACCTACCTACTTGCATTATTAGTTAGTACACCTTTGCATTGCATTAGTATCACAGTAAGTATTATAATTAATACTCTAAAAGGCATAAACTTTTTAAGTACTTACACACATACTTAAGTACACCGCGATCACAGCTTTAAATACCTGGTGTCCTATAAAGTGGCCAAGGAAGGCAGGCATGTTTCCACTGTATGCATGTACTGAATTGAATTCGTGAGTTAGGAACTGATGATGGTGAGATGCGTTAACTGCATTGCATCCTAGTACCTAGGTACCTCCTTACTTACATATTATTATTATTAGAGAAGTATGCATACATACGTACAGTTGTATTTTTATTGCAGTGCATTAAATATTCATATTTAGAATGTCATGATAGAAAAAGGACTATGTAGTACATTAGCATAGGTTGCTAATATTATTATTATTATTATAGAGATTCGTTGGTATGTAGTAATGTAGTAAATGCATAGATGAGCCTATGGACGTTCACTATAAATATATGTTAATGGGACACAGAGAAAAGGGATGAATTGCTCTTCTTTTTATTGTCGTCTTTGGTATGTTATGGGATGTTATTTTATTTTATGTGATGTTCTCCTCGTCCTAGTCTCCAGTTTAATCTTTATTTTCTAATCTCATCTCTAGTTGCATACATATTTTATTACTACTATTGCCTTTTATAATACTGGCCATACTCATTGCCAAGCTTAAATGCATATTTTACGGCGTAATTTCGAGCGTTAATTCTAAAAGAGATACTATACGTGGTAGTTAAAATGAGATAATGTCATAATGTACGTACATATTTAACATTACGTATTACACAAATAGCATTACTTGCTCACTCAGCAGTTAGTAAAATAATATTTAAGATTGATGATAATATAGCTAGGCATCTTGAAATACAAAACTGAGTAAGTGAACTTCGCTTGAATATTCGATGCGTCCAAGTACTTACCATTACAATTTTTGTTTACTCATCCAGCTAAAAACTCGCATCACATTATAATATTATCATTCATTATTTCTTCGTAGACACTATTTGGGCTTTCGACGCTGCTCCATCCTTTCCTTCTCTATTATATTTCATCATCAATGCAATGCTTCGCTTTGTACACACTCTTTAACACATACAGAGTCCAAGCATAAAACTTCCTATAACATAAATCCGTATATGTGTGCACGAACATAATGTAACCGATTAGGCACTTTCTTTTGTTTAGTCATTCGGTTCACTACATTTACATTCAGTTTTACTGCCTTCTCGTTTCATTTGTGTACATTTGTCATGTCATCTATTTGCACTGTTTTATGGCGAGAATTTGTTGGATTATTTGTATATAAATACCTATACAGGACATGATGAATACTAAAGAATCTGCTGGCAAAGCATTTTTTATGTTCATACATTTTCTGGTCGAATGCCCAACGTAGCTTCTTATTTGCTTCCTATAATTATATCTTTTCCTATTACTAAATCACCCATTAGAGAAAACACAAATATGCTAATAGACTCCATTGAATATGTTTTCAATCCACTTTTAATTTACATTTCAAGTTTACTTACTTTTAGGAAAAGCATCACAAAAAATTTCGCAGATTTAACAATAACATTAGCAAACATTTTTAATGGGTAATCAGATTTATTTTAATAAAGGGACTTAGAATTAATTAGTAATTAAGGTAATTAGCAACGTTAGCCAAAGCGATTTTATAGGCAACTTGAGCATAAATTAATGGGATCATTTTACTGATATTAAGAAGCCATAATTACATGCTGATAACAAATAATTAATCATTAATCTAATTAACTTAGAACGTGTACTTGCAGGAAGTCTCCTGAGTGTAGCTTCAGTTGATATCATACAAAATATGAATTCATTTTTACCCATAAGCAGAAGCATGAAAGGTGTGAAATGCAAACAGAAAGAATATTTCCCTAAGGATAGCTACTCTGAATTAAATTATTATTATGTTACAAGTGTACAAGGGTAATGATGTTGATGTATGATGTCCAAATGAGAACTTAAGTGATAAACGTAGACGAAAGACCTAATAGTCTTGCCTATTATCACAGTAATGTCTGTTTCTTATGTTATGAATGAAATTAAAGAGCGGATTTCGTTCCTGACCATTAGCAATTATTTTTAAAACAATTTTGTCAAGTCCTCGACATAGTTTTCTTATGAGAAATTACTTCAGTACAGGAAATATGCAATTTTTACATTTTTCTCTCGTGTTAGTCCGTTGTACATGTCTTTACGTGTATTCTCTTGCTGCGCTATTAGTCTCAAGTTCCCACGATTTTCTTTTCTCTGCAGCTTCTCACTCTCTTAACGCACACTTGACTAAGCCGTATTGACAAACAACCTTCACTGCCAACCGGAACAACTGCCTGCAAGAATTCCTCTTCATTTCATCAAAGTGGGTACCTACGCAGCTACGCTACTAACGGAGATAATAATTTACCAACCAACCCAGTGCTAGACTGCACGAGTGTTTGCTAGAAGGTGAGATCAGAAAACAAAGCTTCACGTAGGTACCCACTTCTTTTATCTGTCTATGTCCCTGCCTCAAAGTCTCAATCTGACTGACTCTTCACCTTAGATGTGAAGAAAACGGATGATTACTGTGGAGTCTCGTAGCCTGTAGCGTCAAAGCATTACAAGCAATGCCAATAAGCTTCATAAATGAACTGTAGGTACGTGTTTAGACACTACTTTACTCTCTCCTTAATATCCTTAAGGTACAAAAAATTGATTTTATTCAATATAATATTTCTCCCTCGTCTCGTAATGGTTATATAGCTAGTTAAATAGTACTTAAGTGGATTAGTGGTGCAACTGGATATGAGTCTTGTAATAATATAAAATATTGTGGATATATTTAATCCTAAAAGGCTCCTTAAAGATTTTTGACCTAACACAAAGTCAATGTGCAGCTATTATCGTAGAAATGGATCATTTTTAGTTAAAATACCTTATCATCATCAAAGTATCCTACCATTAAGCTCATTATTTAATTATGCAATAATAGCAATGTTTTCTTTTACATTAGTTCCCTAATCTTCAGTAGACGTCGGAGAATTTCTCGACCACTCATATGTAGTAATTTTTCACTTTTCTTCAAAATTTACCGATTGTTTATTAAAGGGGTTTTTCGTCGACCAATGATCATTATCTACAGGTCACGAGACGATCTATAATTCAATGTGCCGTATCTTTTCAAGAATGTTCCACAAAGTAAGTAGATATATACATATATTTATCATATTTAAGTACATAGCATGTAATAAGTAGACCATATCGTCGTCCGTTGCCATTCTTTGCTATCAATTCCTCATTTCAACAATTTCAACTTCGATCTATTCCGAAATAGATCGCAAGTGCTGAAACGCAAGTTTTCATTTCTCGAAATTACTATCATATATCACAGTGGCACAAAACAACAACAGCTTGGTAGATAAATGTATCTATAGATACTTATGTGCCGCAAACTATGTACACAGAGATAACTGCAATCCAAAGACTTCAAAAGCGCAGTCCACAATTTAAGTAAGCATGTACCCATGTAAATAGGGTGAGTGATATTATGTTTGAGTACCTATGCATTTAAAATGTGTATTCTTACAGAAATGATATCGCAGTGCCAATAAGGAGCAAAACAACAGTCTGTCTAGCCACTTTTTATTTATTTCCTCTACAAAATGTTGTTTACTTGTGATGAGTTTTCGCTGAAAGAGAAATTTTCTATGCCTGTATTTGCCCTGGTGCTGATCTGGTATTTTCTTTGTACATGTGCAAAATGCGTCACTTCCTTACAGACGATTTTTGTTATCTTATCAAGGGTGGTGCAGTGCAATCCTGTTACAATGTATGATAATGTATGAAAAGTAGGTGCATGTAGTGCAAAGATACATTGTATAACTGCAACAATTACAGACGGAGAATTAGCATTTGAATTACGCAAGATATAAAAGGTCATCCTAATCAGTCAAGTCCCTCAATGGACAAACTGTTCGTTTGGTGCGGAGATGAGGAATGCAGACGATTTCTTTAATCTCTTACTTTGAGAATTTTTATTCCACAATGAATCAAGATAGAAACTTTGTAAAGAAAACCGTTTTTTCACAGATTGTATGAATACAGCAGATATACCAAACACAAAGTACACAAATAACGACGTACCTACTTTCTTATACTACTTAAACGAACTACCTATGTACATATGCATGTAATCCTAACAAATTAAGAGATGATATATTGAAGCCAGGTCAATCAGATCAAATTCACTCAACAATAAATTATTTCACGACGAAAGTCCTGGCTTGGAGCAACTCGGGTCACTGAAAACCAATGGCTCGTAATTTAAGTGAACATTTGCTCCTAATAGACATCAAATGTTATAATTTTGTAGCAGTACTTATCAAAACACTCATTAATACTTATTGCTAAAGATTATCGCGTCGTCCCTCTCTCATCCTCATCTAAGAAAGACAAACTTTCAATTTTGATCGCCTTCTAATCTCTGTCAAATGCACTCGAAACTTGCGGCGAAATAGTAGACTTTTAGCCATATTTAAACAGATACGTCCCTATTAAGAATCTACTTATTAATCACACTGATATTGATATAAATACAAGATCATAGCTAAAGGCCAAAGCATCCAACAGTTAGCACAGCCACGTATTACTTAGACTCATGCAGAACACACAGACAGTAAGATAACTCTTGATAGCTACATATGAAAATATGAAGATTAGTTCTGCTGCTTGAGTTAGTATTGCAAGTCGTCGTGAATTCGACGTCTGATTTGTATAAATGTAATCAGTGTGAGACAGTTGACTCAGCAATTGCAGTTTAAGTTCAGCACTTTTTTATTTACATGCATAATATTTATATTCAGATCCTACGTTATTATGCGGCATAAAACGGTGGAAACTTTAAAGCTTTCGGTTAGCCAGTGAATTCGTAGCTGTCTTCAAGTAGTTTATGTACCTATCAATAAAAGGCAATAGCAATTATCAATATTATGAATGCTCCGCAGAATATTTATTCAAGTTATATCTGTAATAGGTAACTATAAATAACTACAATTAAGTCATGAGTAAAATTTCTTCTACTAGGTACCCCTTGCTAATATACATGCCCGAATGTCGAATGGCCGGTGTGACGCCTCAACTTTTTACAAATCGGTCCATGCAACTTGAGGGCTGGGCAGGAAGCAGCCTCTCAGAATAATTTAACATCATAGGCAAATAATTCTCATTATGGGATATCAAATGTGTCCCGAATCAGATTACACTGAGAGTCACATAATCAGTTAAATGCAAATGGTGTTGAAATTTAATAACTCCGGCCAATTTTTACAAGATTTTTCTTCTTAAAATGTGACTATAGGTAAGTACATTTAGTTATGCCTAGTGCACCAGTGGGGTTCATTATCGCATAGTACACGTATCACGTACACATATTTATTTTGTGCACCAGTTTCCATGTGTTACGTATGCGTTGCTAGCTATAATAAATTATTATTGCTATGTATAAATTAGTCTAGCAGTTTTTTTATAATATTATTACTAAAATATTGTGTTGGTAACTACAAAAACTGTTTTGGCTTGCCCAATCGTAGAAGTTATGACTTTATCAGAACGTTGATGATAACAGAAGACTTATTTCATGTGTGTTTTAATCGGTACCACATGATTTGGATTTACATAATATCAATGATTTGAGTTACTGTAACATAATGTTCTTTGTTAGAGTAATATTTTGATAGGAGGCAGACGAGGAGGCAAGTAAGTAGGTGCTTAAATTCTGAGTATTCCAAAGTTTTATATGGAAAATGACATTGGGATTATGTGAATGTATAATGCAGTGATAGACTCGTCACGGAATAAATTATTCTGATTATTCCCTGTTTGACTAAAAGGCTTATATCTTCAGCATGTATATTTGTAAATAGCTATCTGGAAATGTATATTATTGTGAATGCAGGACGTAGAGAGTAGAATTTCATTAGTTGCAGGGAGTAGTGACAACTGGTTGGTATGATAATAAATAGAATTGGTAATGCAGTAGCCTATCAGTGAATCCATCGTGACAGAATTAATTTAATCTATCTTATTGAGTCAGACGGAGGCAATGGGGTAATCTCCTGTAAGTGGATTGAATGGCATTTGAAATTATAAGCTATTAACGGCTATATGGAATATCGTGTATCGAATATATATTTGGTTAATGCGAGTAGATCTTATTACTGAGTACAGAGTAGGGTGGTTAAGAAGAAGATCCAGAGAGACTCATTTCCATGCATCCCATTTGCATGCATACGAGAGTGATGGTAATGCCATCACGTAATAAGGAAGGACTTTCGAAAGAGCTACATAATCTAATGTATCAATTAGTTTGACCCCTGAGTGTTAAGTTGTGACTTGCTCGAAAGAACTGATGTTATCAAGGATAATATTGCTGAGGTTGAATTGGTCCCTTTCTTCTTCCTAATAGCACAATGGTCCAGCCAGCCAGTCCTGCCTGAGCTGAGAGTCCTCATCTTCTTCTTGGCAGCCCGCGCTCACCATTCTTGAATAGTTAAGCATGAGACAGAAACAATAGGGAAAACAATTGATAATCTTCGAACTATCTCAGGAGAAGTAGCTACCTAGCTATGTATGTATGTATTTAGGTGTGTTGAATGAAGCCCTTCTTTTTCTAAATGCAAACACACATGGATATAATGAACTCGTGCGTACTTGTTCTCAGATACTTATGAATATATTAAGGTGGAAAAGAACCTTAGGGTCATTGCTACTATAAAGAGCCACCTAATTTCCTACTAAGAATAATTAAGGACGTAGCTATTACATGGGCTATTAAGCTTCCTCCTTGCGCCGACTGGGAGTGAGGAATCTGTTTTTTATTATAGTTAATTAATCGAACTCTTATAGCTTTCTGGAAGGATGAATAATTAAACGCTCTCATTTTTCAAGACGTGCGTATGTCACAACTATTTCACAGTCAGATGAAACTTGAGCGCTATTGTAATTACACGTTCCTGTCTAACGAAGCTATGTAATGTAGCCTATTGTATTTATTTCCCTGCCCTGACGATCACTGTTTATTAGGCTTAGGAGCAATCAGGCCGGCCAAGGCATTTCAGTCTTCCTGCGCCTACAAAAGTTACATATTTCATTTCCTATCACGTCAATATATTTATACAGGGAAGTGAACTCGGTAATAATTCCAAGAGCTAAGTAAGTAGAGATAGGTAGGCAGGTAGGTGTGCTATGGCATCCTTCTCCTCTCTTCTCGTGTTGCATCGGAATTTATTGTGTACTCGAAATGTTAGGCTATTGTAATGTATTTCATATGCTCATAAATATTATGCCTCGCTCAGCTATACTACCTACCTATTTATAGTTTCGTAGAAATGCAAACAACAGATATGTTATGGCAAGTCAAGAAAGGCAGGGAAGAAAGTGAATTCCTCTGGCTCCCGCTTTTAGCCGCCTCGAACCTATTGCTCCCGTCCCGCGTTCGTTTTTTACTACTAAAGAAAGACAAAATGATCATAGTTATACCATAGTCTAATGCAATGCTCTTTCGTATATTATTATATTCTAGGGAAGCTGTGCGGCTGTATCTACTCAAAGTCAAGTTTAACCTTTCCAAGCTCTACATCATTCTCATTCTCATAGACAACTACAGTCACTATGTACATAAAGTTCATCCAAACTTACTTAAGTATATTGACATATTATTTTATATGAATAGCTAAAGATAAACTGTCCAAATGTAATCCTATTAATCCTCTATGTCTAAGTAAATCTAAGAAGCATTCATAATCTAGAAATACATCTGTACGCTACTTAGGCACTCATGTCTCTCCATTCTTAAGATTAGCCGTACACAAACTCTATTGAATTTATTTATTTTTTTATTTAAAAACTAAGTTTGTTGCAAAATTTATGTATGAAAGAAAATATAAGTAGTAGTGGTAATGTAGAAATGTCTCAATGCCATTCAGGAAAATTTTGACTGAGATCACGATGAAATGGAAAAGATGAGATCAAAGGATTTCAGTAGTTGTCTATAAAAAATTTAAGTAGTCAGTCAAGTCAAGTCAAGACGTTATCTACCTATCTATATTACTATAGACAAAGTTCACATGTAGACATTGAAGATGAGAAGGAAAGAAAGAGCAACCTGTTGCGTGCTCCTCTGTTACCGGCGATGCCCGCCGAGCCATAGCTTCGGGGAAATTCCACAGCTTTTTTCTCAATTCATTCGCTTCATCGTAGTTTTAGGTTAGTTTACCTACCTGTTAAGACCACTCAACCTTATATTATCGTAAATATACCTATCTAATGTACATACAAATGCATTAGAGATCATCTTCACTACAAACAAGATATAACTTTAGAAGAAGGTGCAGCTACCTTTCACATTAATGACTGGTCTCTTTCCATCAGGGAAACAACAATACCTACAAATGCTCTTGAATTACCACTCATTTTTAAACTCGTATTACAAAAAAGGCCACTACTAGCGTCTTAAAAAATACATAGCTAACTTTATTAGTAATTAATAATTAATTATTATTGTGTTTTATTAGATAGCAAAACATTCATGGAATAATATGTGACAGGAAAACATTTTTTATCAAAAAGCTCAGTGCTAAATTTGGTATTCAGAATTCAAGTACAATCTTCCTTTTCAAAGTTGTCTACGTTTTGAGTTTTTGGTGGATTCGTCCTGTTCAAATTTTTGAAAAAGGAAACAATTTTGAGTTCAGGGCCATGAATTTCTGTGCGCTCCCTTGTAAGAAGCATGAAGTGCCATGAATTAGTTTGTCCACTTGTTAATGTGTTTTATAACATGGGTTATAACGGGAACTATTAATATTTATGTAATTGCTTATTCATACACGGGCACATAAGTGATCTTTTATGTTTATTTTATTACCACGTACTATCCAAAATATTTATACCAAGTAGCTAACAAGCATATGTATGTATACTAATATTATGTTTCTTATTTGGTTTATACATTACGTAGTATAAATGATTGAAGACGAGTTGATCTTCATGTTGTCATGTTATGCTGCAATAATAACAAATGAAGGTATAAATTCCAATTTTATAGGTTTAAAAAGGAGTATGTAAGCATAGCCTGTAAGTGGTAGCAAGAGCTTTACATATAATACGGAGTGATTATGATGATATTACACATAATGTATTATTATAATGGTTGATCTTGTATCTCTTGCATATAAATGCGTATTTATTTACATGAAATGAATCGAACAAATGTAGCAGGTAGATAATACGGATATTAAAAGAGATATGAACATAATATGAATATAATTATTTATAACTTACGTGATACATTTAAGTACGAAGTATGCATTTATTAGATTGGGATTTTGCGTTTGTGTCTTATAAGTGAGGTTAGGTAAGGCATGCCAAGTCATCTCGAGAATTATTTTCCCGAGAATAGCAAAGTGGAGTGAAGGAGCAGGTAGGTACATAGGTAGGAGATATTATTATAGGAGGATGTAATGTGTATTGATAGGAAGATGCTAGTTGTGTGAGTAGGTATGTTACAGGTAAGGTGAGGTGTAGCTATTTACTAATAATGCCTATAGTTATGCATGTGAACGTGTGTTAGTGATATAGTTATGTGATGGGATGTAATGTATGTAATGTTATGTATCTGCTATCTGTATGTGGTTTGTTGTGGTGGTGCCTGTTCCTTCCGTATCACAAAAAACCTGTTTCTCTCTATCTGAGCAGACAAATGAATGAAACCACTGAAGTTGAATGCCGAGAAATGAACAAGGAGTGAAAAAGAAAAGAAGAGGAATTCTATTCAGTGAAGCCTAAACCCAAGAAAGATAAAGACAGTCAGTCAACTTACAAAAGTCAGGCGAAGAGAGGCAGCTTAACTCTTCTTATAATAATAAGTGCTACCTTAGCATACACATTTATTATTATTACATAATGCGTATAGCTACACAACTATAGCTCCCTACAAAAAATAAAGATATTATAATAATCGAGTCAACTTCTCTGATTCACCTTTTCTCTTGTCTCACTCAGCTCATTCGGCTCGCTTTTTGCTTTCATTGAAAAATATCTCCAAGAAAAACGTCTCATTTCTCTCTCACTTCTCTTTTCAGTATAACTCCATAGCTCTAATATCAAAATTCTTTCTTTTGTCACGTCAAAACCATATTACATAATGTAAGATAATACAGCACAACTATTATCCATCTTAGGATTAAGTACTAAATAGTTACGAATTTGCCTTTTTCTATCTGGCCAATGAGTTCAGGGTTGTCAATTTCTTGCAAATAAAAAGACCCAAGTGTTTTCTTACATCTGCTGCAGTCTAAATCTATTGAAAAAAG
>JABASI010003056.1:0-17564 GCA_019776505.1 Tomocerus nigrus | reverse complement strand
CGCCAACAAAATGTCACAGCATAGATGTAAATTACCCTATGACACATTTGTCTTGTCTACGGACTGCAATCGACGCACATCATTTACTTCTACAGTAAACTATAACAGTTTTTATAGGTCCATTAGATGTAAGACGATCTTTTATCCAATTTCATGTGGAGGAGACTTAAAATATGTTTGCGTAGTGTTCCGACATGAATAAGCGTTGCTTGATTGAGTTGTCAGTTTTTATCTGCCTACATCTGCACGTACGAATATTCATGCCTTTTTACAATACATATACACTACGCAGAGGCATTCACTTCACACTATACTACTGTAGTCATTGTTAGTCAAGTGACAAATAATTTTCCACGTACTCTCTCACAAAGAGCTGAGTGTGCTCCAATTCAGACGCTGTTAAATGGAATGGGAAATATTTATGTCCATATAGAAAACATAATGCATGCTCTTCTTTACACTAGCATTCTTCAAGGACTAATTCTGTCTGGAATGCAACGTCTTAATACACACATTAAAAAATTATTTGTTTACAACAGATTAACTTTTGGAAATCAAAAGCATTGAAAAAAAACACATTTGTTAAATTTGCGAAAACATATTATGATCGATAACTGCTTTAAGGGCGTAGCTATCGATCGACAGGGTCATTAAATCTGAGAGTTTTTTTCCAAATCTCTTGCTAAGATATTAGAGCTATGCTCTATTTACAATCAGATCTTCTATTTCTATGGAGTAGACTCTTTGGTTGAAACTGCTCTGCGAGTGAGAGTATTATGTGTATGGGTATGTGGGAAAGAATAAGGAATGTTAGACCGGATGGAATATGTGTCTCGCCAACTATCCTACACTTTGAGCGTCGTATTTCTTTTATCACAGCCGCTAAATCTAGCCACAGTAAAGTAGACGCAAAAAAAGATGTTTGTATTGTCATGATCGTATCGTGCGTGGCTCTTCTTCTTTTCCGGGTAGAAGAAAATCTGTAATTTTTGAAAGCACATTACAGCTTAAGCTAAAAACGAGGCCTCCCTCAGTTCCAGAATTATCTATATCTGATTTCAACTCTTATTTACAGTGTAGACTAGTTTTTTACGACTTAATATTTTATGTATCACACAGATATTATAAGGACCCATATTATGATGCATTATTTATATTCGATACAATTGCAACACTTATAGTTAGAGCACTGTTGTAGAAGATGTGTGTATTGTATAATGTGTATAACAATAATTCGTATTCATACAATGTATATGCTCAATTATGTCTTTTGTGTCGGCTATGGCTATATATTATTTGTCTGTCCCCTATTCAAAAATGAATCAAGTAATTTGACGGGTTTGAGCAAATTATACAAAGTGAACTTGAAATAGGCACGTAAGTAGACCCTGTTAAAATTGCTTTTCCAGGAAATCTGTAGAATATTATCGTACAATGAATAATGCTCCATTTATCTTCTATTCTCTGACATACTATGAGATATTAAAGATGAAACCCAACAGGTCACACAGCCATTGAATAGGATACGTATATGCATGAAATTGATGGAAGTGGGTCCGCGGCTACAATCTCACTCAACCCGTAAGTTTCAATTGAACATAAGTAGCACTTAATATAATTTTACAGCTTGTTTTATTGTAGTTATAACTTAAATAGATGCATCTATAAGTCAAATAATTTCTTCCTCACTCCAGTCTACTATACTTAAGCTGGAATCTGAAATGGAAAATTTTCCACTCTAAAGACTCTAAACCCCCGCATCTCGTATAGTTATTGAAACATAAGTATATACAATTGGACTATTAAGATAAGTTTTTGGACACAATTTCGTCCATCCGTAGATGTATAGACTTGCGTCACGAATAGAAATTCAAAGCATTCTTGTCATTGACGGAATAGATTTAAATGGGAGTTTAAGAACCGAATGTGTATATAATGTACGCCTTGAATATTTGAACGTGTCGACGTGTCCCTGCTCCCTCCCCCTATTCAAAGACAGACTTCACACAGTTGTAATGTAAGAAAAGTTTAGATTCATGCTAAGTTACAATAACGACGTAAAACTAAAACAATATAATGTACGTTATAAATTACTTTTAAAATATTCTACTTGATTCTGAAATCATTTATAAGACAGCAAATTCGTAAACCGTAAACGTAATTTGGCAGGGGTCAGAAAATCAGTATCAACAGCTGTATACGCAATCTGTTCATATCTAGAGGTGTACTATATTATCACTCCCTTTGTAATTAATTTATAAATTCAATTTAGCATAAATTGAGCTTTCCTATGGTTGCATGTAATGTAGCTCGTTTAAAGTTGGATCGTGTCCCAGTAGTCCCAGTGTACAATCATATTTCATAAGCAATCGATAAATCATTAATTGATGAGTTACAGATAAACTTTAAAAAAAATATTCTCAAACGAAACAAGATCACACAAAAAGTTTTTACGGCTGGTTAGTTTGAAATAATTGTTGATTTTGATGTTTCATTGCTATCAATTATTACAGTTAAAACCGATTAAAAATGGTCTGAGGACTCATGCAGTGGCAAAAGACCATCTTTATCAGAATGCACATTCATCTCCTATTTATTTATATAAACTGGAAACGTGAGACTAAGACTTTAGCTACTGGGTGACTACAGACTAGTGAAGTATATAGTGATGAGGACGACTACCAGTGTTAGACTCTCACTGACTCTCTTCTCGATTACGTTGCAATAGCATTTATTTGTTTGCTGCTAGCCTGCTAGCATTTACGAAGTAGGCATTCGATGTGAGACAAGTAACTGGAGTAACTTACAGATATATTAAATGTTCGTACACATCGAACAATCTCTGATTAAATCCTACATTTGTAGACATGTATAAAGTAAGTACACAATCGTTTGATGTATAAATATTATTTTAGTATTTCATCTGCTTGCATGATAAGTAATCTGTTCATGTTGTTAATTGATTGAGTGTCAACCAACGGAGCTCTAGGTATATAGTGTTCAGGTTATTTAATAGACGTTAAAGAAGTTGTTTACATTAAATTAGTAGAGAATAGTTTGTTGCACAGTAGTTAATTTTGAATGATACAAATTGTTAATTATATTTATTTGGCTACATCGCAAATCAAAGTCGCAAGAAAGTTTCACTAGAATCCCTTCGCCTTTTGCCCCCAAAAGTAAGACTTTGACAAACTTGTGTCTATTTACTCGCAAAATAGGAATATCTTTCCACTATCTATTACTATCATTTATTAGTAGAAGTAGAAGTAGTAGGATGCGAAAATTGATTTAAATCCGGAACTGGATAATGGCAGCCAAAGTTTGCGTTCCGAATAATTTAATAGAAACTATTTAGCAGTGCTAACAAGCATTTATGTCAAACGTATAGTAAGTAGCTCGATGAAATAAGTACATAAGTTCCGCTGAAATTGAAATAGAGAATGAAAGGTTTATCTGGTTGTGAGAAAACATCAAAGCTCGAAAAGCTCAAAGGTAATTAGTAATTATGCAGTGAAAGTACAGAAAACTAGAAGTCTTTCTGTCTCATTACCATTTGCCGTTCTATTTTACTTCCCTTTGAAATGAAAAGGTACAAATGCTATACAAAGGTACTCATCACAATAATATTATCCTTACATTATATAAGAAATTGTGAAAATCTGTACTAAATAAATCTTTTGTAGGATTAGCATTTCTAGGATCACAATATAATTCCTAGGTAACAATGTCTAATAAAAGATACCTTACGATTCATTCATACGATGATAGGTTTTAGGCGTAGCAGCCACTTTTGTCCAGGGTAAATACTAAATATCAATATGTAGTTAATGCTATGTAATATTTATTATATTTTGATAGTTCTTTGCATACAGATTACAGACAAATGGTGAAAATTCACGGGAAAAAACCCGTTCACATTTTGAGTTATAGAAATTCTACTTTCTCTTTTACTTTGTACAAAGAAGCCCTGCTTTGTGCTCACCCTTTAGGTAATCAAGAAGAAATCTCGCCCCAATGCCTCAATCTAACTCAATCGTAAATCTGGTCTTTTTGCAAAATAAAATCCTTTGCATCATTTATTCCAACATGATCATAAAAAATTATATTTTCATCCATTCATCGATAATTTTGTAGGAGGAGTTGCATGCATTAAACTAACTGCAATAGTAGGTACCTATTGTGAATCCCGCCCGAGCATACAGCTATCTTAAAAGTATAAATTGCCTATCAGAGCAGAGCTAATATTATATTTAGTAATCAAAATCAAAAATGATTATACTGCTTTGGTAGAGGGAACTGAGTATCATCAAATAATGAATCCATGTAATGATCACTGATAGTAATTACAGAGTTTTGGTCCTACATTAGAGATTGTTTGTTTGATAGCTATTGATATGGCAGAGAGAGAGAGAGAGAGAAAGAGAGAGTTTGACAAAAGGCAAAAGGAGTGGATGCTTTGTAAGTGCAAGAAGCAGTCAGTGACTAGATTCAGATGTGAAAAACAGGATTAGGATGGAAGTTCATGTACATGCAGTTAAATTGGGACGAAGTAATTTATTTTATGATTGGAAAATTTTGAGGTAAATGAAGGAGAAAAGAGCGTTTGCATTTACGATTTACAAAAGGATTTAGGTGACGGGTGGAGATAGAGGCTGGGACGGATGCGTACATGTTTAGTAGCGGGGCAGGCAGGATAGAAAGATAGGGAGAGCCGTGATGATTGGATATGTTGTGTAGCAATGATAGAAGATATTATGAAAGTTATGTCACATCACATCCCGTCATGTCATGCGAAGCAACTGCCTGAGTATGAAATTCCATTAAGATTATCATCTTGTAGTACTTTGTCGGGATCTATCTGCTCCTGTCAGAATCACATAATAATATGAGAAGCCAGGAGTTGCAATGTACATTTAGTGACTAACTGGAAAAGGATTTGGAGCTGCAATGGAATTAACTGGAGAAAAGAAAGACGTCAAGACAAGGCTCAATCGTTGACTAATACCCAACTTAAACTCACTCACTCACTCACTCACTCACTCACTTACTCACTCACTCACAATCAGTACTCACTCAACCTACTTACTCACGAGACGAAATTCGGTCAGAGAGACATGAGATGAAATAAAATGAATTTTGCCTCTGAAAGTCGCTGACTCTCTGAATGTAATGCTTTCGTCGTCGCGGAGTTAACGACAAGTAAGTGCTGCTCTGCTCTATGTACTCTGGAAATAAGAGTCTGCTGCCTGTTCCTCGCTCTAAAGTGCTGAGTCTGGCTGGACGTGAAATCTGAGTGCGTCTGGATGGACTGGACAGCATTTAAACTTCTCAGTCGACTTTACGCCGAAACGAGGCTCAAACTCCATTCCAGACACACAGAAGCAGGACACACACAGCAAAATCAATTTGAGAGATGTAAGTATCTAAGCACCTAAGAAATTATGACAGTAGTAAAAAGTGGGCTTAACTCTGTAATGATGACGAAGAGAGTCTTTGAAGACCTAAGATAAATACGTGTGTACACATTATCCGAGCAAAGGGACTTTGTTCTCACAGCTAATGTGCAGTTGTGCATAGACACTAGACAGCATGCAGACATACACGACGAACCAATCCTTAAGTAGCTAGTAGCTACGCTTAGTTTCTCTCTGCACTTTTATTACAGATTGGCAAATATCATCTGAAAATGACTTTAAGCTCTTTGAGAATGAAAGCATCGCCCCATTAAATAAAAAACACGTTTTAGAGATCACGTAATTAATATTTTCGGCGACTTTTCTATTTTATCTTCAATTACACATAACATAAATATTTATCTAAACATAACCATAATGTTTTTTTATACAATTCCATTGCAAGAGTGAGTAAGTAAATAATAGATGCGATATTTATGCTAGAATATGGTGGGTTGGGAATCTTGGTGTGTGAACCTCAACAAATAACACGATGGAATCATGTGTAATGATTCAAAACACTGACACCTAGTGAAATTACATTCGGTGATGCATTAAAATAATTCGAGCAGAGCTCATTATTACCGAAGCAGAGCAAATGTGTGGACATTGTGAAGCGACACAATGCAGAATTCTCATGACACGACAAAACAAAAGTAGACTAAACTGAACGGCGTGTTTTAGCGCAGGGTAATATAATAGATAAGCTAAGCTCGATATGATTTGGCAGTCGTTATTTAAATATCAACTAGGTACCTACTTCTAGTCCGGATAGTGAGTGCTCCTTTCCTTCCATAATTATAAACAGGGCTAGCTTTATGCATATAAGTGAAAGGGAATGCTTAGTGGCCCATACTGAGGTATCATCCACCAACCATTGTAATAATTACTCTGTCTAGTCCATTTTCTGATGTAATATGACTTACGATATGCTTAATGTTTTTTCGTTTTCCATTTGCTTTGCGTACATTGCTTTTTGATTAATAGTTTACTTAGTTTGCCAGGCATTTATTAGTAGGACAGTGCAGTGCAAATAGTATTTAATAGTGTTCTAGTGCTCTGGTATTAGCTGGCGAGCAAGTGTAGCGTAAAGTTAGAGTTCAGTGCAGACTAAAAGCCAAACTTGACTCAATAAAATACAGTATGAGATATGTATGGTGTTGTTTAGTGTCTGTCTGCCTCCCTGCCTCGCTCATACATATAAATATCGACAGATATCTTTATCTCTATTGGACATATGAATTATATTCCACATTGTGTCCAAAGTTTGTACTGTAAACTATTAAAAATTCAAAGCAACTATTGGCTCTACACTCGAAGCACATTAGGAGAGGGAATAGTAGAAATTCTAAGTGAACTGTCCGACAGAAAATATAGAGAGTAAAATTTTTTGTCTGCCTGCCTGCATGCGTCTCCCTACTAAATGGTTCTATCTCACTCACCCACACAGGAAGAGCCGATTGAAACGACATTGAAACTGTTACAGGGATCCTATTCGTACTACATTTCAATTCCGAGTGTAATTATTGCGAATAAATGCGAGTCTTCATCTACTATCAACAAATCCACTTATGGTTATTCTATCGCCTATTATAATACGCTTTCGTAAATACTACCAACCAACTTCAAATCCAAATCCACCACACTAATACTCCCGTGAAGATCCCACTAATTCACATTTAACTTTATTGGGCAACATGAATTAACTCTTCAAACGGTTGTCTCATTATAGACTTGGACTCATTTTTTGATTAGGGAGCCTTTTCTTTTCATTTTTAATTTGCTCTCGTCTTAATTTGACTCTTCCCATCATTCGACTCCCTTCGGTGATTATTCTATATTGCTATTTAGTAGCCTATTATTTTTCATACGCCTCCTTTTTTCAATACTCTGTCTCTCTCTCTCTCTTACACTACGACTATTCATATAACTAGACTTATAAAAAACATCAATTAATGTCTACATGTTCATTTTTCTCAAAGTCTTAATTGTACTTCGTAATATCGTAATGTACACATTGTAAAACTATGCACACTCAATGCAACACAATCTACGACTTTGAAGTTTCAATAATAACCTTCTTGTCTTCTCTCTCCAGGCTCTCGGTTAGTGCTTACCTCAACTTACATCTAAGTACATCCCTGTTATTATTACAGACAACTTCACTTACATAAGCATACTTGTAGGTAAGATTAAAATTTGCAGTTTCACTTAAGACTTTTTTTCTGAGTTCAATTAACAACCGACGAAAGCCAAGTGGAATATTGACGATCCGTTGCATCTATTTGTAAGTAATTACAGTGAGTCCACTCTTTCCAGCCAAGCACCATTTAACTCAAACAGGCTGAAGGCAATAATATTAAGATTGCTTCGCCTGCCTTTTATTATCGTTAGCAAGAGCCGTAGAAATTCACGTTCACAAGGTGGGCGTCCTTGCTCACTAGTTTCTAGACACACCTTCCTCATATTCCAATCTGTCTAAATCATTTCTGGAATGTTTTCTACAGAGATACACAATGAAATTATGTTACTGCGTTTACCAAATCCGTTTATACATTGAACACACACAACGTAGTGCGCGTAGTTTTTAACTACCATCTTCTAATCTTCTCTCGACTGGATTCGATCTGAGTATCTGAGACTTTTATTGCCCGCAGTGGAAAGTGGAAGTTAGGTCAAGCCAAAGCAAAATCAAGTCCTACTTCCAGACTCAAGTTAACAAGTGTGAAATGAGCAATGTAATAATCTGCATCTACAAATGTGAACATGTAAATCCATCCATAGACATCCACACAAAAGCCATGTAAAATATGCAGGCCGAGCAGAGGGACCATACTGAATACAAATCCCAAATATCTCTACAGGATCCACTGATGCATCTTTGAATGGTAGCTAGCTAGCCATAATAATAATACAGGCAATGTAAGTGGATGTACTAATATAATAAGTGCCTATATGGTATGTAAATGCACATATTATTATTGTTATGTTTACTGTGGTGGAATGAAGTGGACGGAATTCGTACAGGGTCTGAGCACGTGCAACTTTTCATCTAAATTTTAATTATCGTGCCATCATCTCACATCGCCATCTTTACTTTTATTACCAGTTGTCCGATCCAGCTTACTAGCAATTACTCTCATGCTTACAACAGGTAAAGAAAGACTGTTCTATATAGCAGTGCAGATTTATGATTTGATGAACAAGGTACAAATATAATGCCTCCTACATGACCACCAACACAAAAGTAGTAGTTACCTATGTGAGCTCTGCATCATTTTCACCATTTTCTGCTCTCTGTTCATTTTGCTTTGTGTTTCGTTTGCTTTGCTTAATTTAATGTGAAAACTAAGCTTTCTGTGTGATTATTCTTGGCAAATATTAGCTGATCTTTGTATTATTTCTGTAGTATAATTATTATGGCGTAGGTAGGTCCTTAAAGGAAAACCGGATTTATAGTCGGCTAAATAATTATTATGAAAGTCTGATAAAGTCCTTGCATTCATCAAATGGTGATATGTAAGTCTCTACTAAACTAACTGCGTTTTACATCCTTTGAGAACATAGTAGTGCTATTCTGCTATTGAGTGGTGGGAAGGAAGAAGCATTATGCATTCGTTTGCTTTGATTCATTTCGATTCTCATAATCAGTAGAATTGCGTGTGTGTGTGTGTGTGTGTACCTTTCTGAAGGAAGAAGCATTATGCATTCGTTTGCTTTGATTCATTTCGATTCTCATAATCAGTAGAATTGCGTGTGTGTGTGTGTACCTTTCCTGTCGTTACCGTTCATTTTGCTGAATTGTGGTTGTTGTCTATTGTCACAGATGATTTAGTCAAAGTAGCTATAGCCCCTTAAATTTTGGTTAGCCCCACTGGGCTATAGTCAGCTACTTTTCGACGCTCTATGGATGAATTACTTTGTGCTTGGCCTGGCTTCCTTTTGCAGGCTTTAACTTTGATGAGAGTCGACTGTGGGTGAAGAAGATGTCCTGCGGTTGCAGTAAACACGACGTTAGTAGTTGCTAATAATATTCAGGTAGCTGGAATAATGATCAAAAGCAATTTTCCACTTTTCACTACGCTTTCAGTTGAGTGAGGAGAGGTATATAGAATTTCAGAGGCTAATCTGGGTCCATGGAGACAGATTCACTTCACGGACATGCAAGACTACAGAGACAACAAAGCCGAAGCCGAACAGAAGTAGACATATCTACGACGTACTTAATATGCACACAGACATGTAGCTACTGGTACATTATGTATAGTAAAAGGATAACTAGTCATGCAGTCAGTCAGTCGGAGTTGTATAAAGTGGGGGATAAGTAGGAGGGCTACTTGTAATAGTCCGAGACGAGAGAAGAACTGAAGAGCTAGAAGTCAAAAAAGGAGCTGCCTGGCTGACAAGGAAAAGTCAAAAGTGCTGGCTGGTGGAGGTGCAGGGAGCGAGGATAGGGATTCGTGCCTCGACGACCAACAAAGCCAAAGGAGAGAAAGGAGGAAAGTCTTAAATTTGGAGTCGTCGGAAGAAAGAAGGAAGAGGAGAGGATTTATTAGGTGCGTGCAGAGAGGAAGCTGCTGGAATTGAGGACTCTGTCTGGCGATGGGGATGAAGATGATGAGTCTGTTCAGATCTCAGAGTGCTCCGAGCGACTCTTCGCCATTCACATCCCATTCATCCAGAAGAGACGTCTGAAGAGGAAGAGAATGGAGTACAAGTGTACAAGTGGCATCCAGAAAGTGAACAGAAGGCAAGGCAGCCAGGCAGTGTGCACAGAACGTAGACAAATCCAGAGCCAGAACAACGGAATTAAGTCAACATTGAATGGGAGCAACAACGGCTCGGCCTGGACAACTCTCCTTTCTCCTCACTCGCTAATTCCGCATCTCGAAATCTCAATCTCTCTCCTCTTACCACGACTACCAACTCCCAATCCCAACACAACTACCAACTATTATCCCACATTTCACTTTTCCACTTGCAGCCTAGCCAAGCCAAGCTTCATCCACCAATCCTTCCCTTCTCTCCACTCATCATCCGGCTAATTCTAGACTTTCTATTTATCATTAGACTCTTCTATTACAACTAGCTACTTACGACTCTTTTCTAAATCGAGCACGTGATCCAGAATACCTAGCTCTAAATTAAACCTCTCCTCTTTCTATCTCATGAAGCATATCTTGATGATGATGGCTAGGTCAATAGTCAATGCTAACTAACTAACTAACTAACTAACTATAATAACATGATAATAATAACTACAAGGCTGCACAAAGATCCCCTGTGCATTGGAGATATTTTTTCTCAGAGGCCTCGCAGTCACTCCTCTCGCTCAATACTCACTCAGCAAATATGTACTCCTTGTCAATACGCCTAAAATTTTCTATGCTAAGATAACAAAGCTTCTGTCTGTCAACGGAACTACAAATATTCACTTTGTAATGGATACAATTTTCTCCGTGTCACTAATGAAAGTTCATTCATTGCATCTACGTCTTGTCTTCGCTTTCGCCTCAGCAGACTTAAATATGCTCCGCCCACCGACCATGTCCATGCATCTTCATTCTTATGTCTACCTATATAACTACATTTATTTTATCTGCAATGAGCTTGATGAAACGCAGGGAAGTTCCTGTAAGGAAACCCAATACAGGAAAGCAAATGAGAAGAAAAGGGAAGAAATGAGGAAGACACTACATTTTACTCTGCTGCAGTGAAATCCACCTTGGAAAATCTTGAGAGTATAGCAATGAAAAGAAAATTAACGACATACAGCACTTAAAGCTATATTATATTATATTATACCTAAATTAATTATATTTACGAATCCGATATGAATTAGTTTCCAATCCATGCAACAACTTGGCCCAAGATTCTAAAAGCAATTAGCAATATGTACTAAGATCCCTTTAGTTCACTTAAGACCTTTTTAATTTAAATAATGCAATTGTAAGGCTTCTTATCCAACCAGCATCCACTCTTCTTACTACATTCTACACACATAATTAATTTGTGCGGGGTACACACATTCAAAATTTTGTGGTATGTTGACTTGACTATGTCTAGGATGAGAAAACACTTAGGTATGTCAATTTCATAATAGGGCACAAATCTAATTAATTATTAAGTAAACTCAATTATAATGCCAAAACGGTTGATTTGAAAGGTTCTCCAAGACATCCATTCAAGGAGCAAATCTAGAATTGATTTGATGCTTTTACTATGGACATGAAAGTGGAGTTGGTTGTTTGGCGAGGTGAGTATAGAGACACGGAAGCCGGAAGGGGCTAAGACAGAAATTTATTTGGCTCTATTGATGGGATGGCACTGCTTTGTGCTTATAAGAAGCCAATGATTTGTAAGGAAGTCAATTCAAAGTCAACATCAAAAGTTGACTACAATAACAAATGGATCTGTGCGTACATAGAGTGTGAGTGGCAAACAAAAGTTTTCTTCTTGTAGTTGGATATAGTCGGAATGGAAGAGAGAGAGAGGCTAATAATGCAGAAGGACTCCTTAGATTCATTAGAGCCAGTCAGAGGACATGAACTAAAGCAATAGTGAAAAGTTGGCCAAAAGGAAATGATTTGGAAGAAAGTGAGTCGGCTCGGGAGTGGTAAAGGAAGAGGGGATTTCTTTTAAGGCGTAGCGCGTAGAGGTGCAAAGATTGCGACCGAAGTAATTAATTCTGGAAACTATTGTAGCAATAATGTCTTGTTAGAAAAGAATTCGGGAGCGAGTGGCTAATTAAAAAGCGAGAATGAGTTTGTGGGAGAGGGAGTAAATTGGGGCAGCGGGCTAGGGGTTGGTCAGGTGAGGAGGGAGGGAGGGGGCGGCGGCGGTGGGGAGGGGCAGAGGTGTTGGCTGGAGGTGAGGGAGGAAGTGCGTGCCCCGTGGAGCATGAGAACGAAAAAGGCTTACAAGAGTCGCTGGAGTGGGCCAGGCGCTTCTTCGGGGTCCTCTAAATTGCTGCTTCCTTGCGGCTGGTCGACGGGAAGCTCCATGTCAATGGTTTATTCACAGACAGTTCACACGACTGGAGGAACAAAGTCACTGGAGAAATGAGCCGCTAGTGGAATGGCTAGTTATGAATGACAATTCCAATTCAGTCAGAGTAGGATTATCTGGGCTGAGCGGAGCTGTGGGGTTCGGCTCGGCGATAATAAGAACAATCACACGCTTCCCTCGACTCTCCTCGATGGATACTAATAATAATAACGTGATAGATGAGTTTCGTCTCAGTCCAGTCAGCCAGTTCAGTTGAGTTGAGTCCAGTTGACATCAGTTGAGATGGATTCGAGGGAGCCACAGCCACAGCACCAGACACCAGAGCACAGCCACCACCAACCAACCAGACCAAACTAAGCCACTGCAGGCAACTGACCGACCGTCGCTCGCAGCAACCACCACCACCAACCACCAACCAAGTCCTCCTCTGTCTCTTCTACCCTTTCTCGCTCTCTCTCGATGTGCACAGTTTTATGATTTTGTGGAATGAGATGAGAGTAGTGGGACTGCCTGGGTGGGAGTGAGAGAGAACTGAACTCGACTGGAGAACTCTATCCAGCCACAAGTCCCAACCGACAAGAACAAGTCCACACAGACAGAACGAACGAACGAACGAAGTCGAGACGCAGACTGACAGGATGAGATGAGACGACACACTGAAAGCCAACTCTCTGGAATCAAGAACTCCTTCTTCCCAACACACTCGCCATCCACCACCACCACACCATTCTCTCTCTCTAGACCTCACTCACTCACACACACACACACCAGTGCATTCTGCACACTTTTTACTTGTCTTTATGTCTGTGTGTGTGTGTATGGCCTGTATGGGTGTGCAGATCTCCTGCTCGTTCTCGTTCCTCCTCGTAGTCGACCGAGACGGTGGCGGCGGCGGCGGGCGGAGGGACGATTGCCTCCTAAATTCACCTCGCGCCTCACATTATTATCATCATCATGCATGGCATGATGTCTGATCTCTCTACACGCCTCTCCTCATTCGCCTCCCGTCAATCCTCACTTTCTACTTCTTTCTTTTTCTTCGAATCTCCACACCGACCCAGACTCATGCCACGCTCCCATTCTTTTTTTTCTTTCCCAATCCGTTCTCTTCCGTTACCACATTTATCCTTTTTTCAGATAAAATCACTAACCTCCACTCAACTCTTCAGATACACAAGAAAAAATTTATAGCTCGTCGAATTACAAATCGCCTCACTATAAATTATAGAAAACACCGTCTGACGCTTCCTTGGACAGCAGGTTGTCTTTGTCTCCCTTCCACATATTCACCTACCTTTTTATGTACCAATACTCAGATGTTAAGAAATCTTCCAACAAGTGGCAGCTACTGCAAGACCATTCCACTCTACCAACCACCAATGTCATATATAGACATTTCATCTCAATAGACACATGTAGGTTTCACAAAATACGGGGAAAATAAATATTTTCAAAATCCTTCGCACAAAATACGACTTATACTTATGTATTTGCTGTCAAATAATTTCTCAATACGGGTTTCTTGAAATACCCCAAATATTATAAATCTAGGATTCTGAAAATGAGGATACATGCGGATAAATGAACTGTTTTCTACATACACAAGTGAACAATTTATCTTTGGGAGCAGAAAATGATAAATGGAAGGTTAAAAGGGATTTTGGAAATTGGCAACTAACTTGATTGGAAAATAAAAGGTTGGATGTGGATGTAATATAATGCAGCGCTTACAGACTAATAGCATGCACGCAAGAAGCAATTCATATTTTACTTTTGAATTCAATGGTTTATTAGCTACTTTGAATTAATCTGCATCATGATGATACAAAAATCATAGAGCGTCTCGTTTTTACACAGATATTTAGGCGTTTCTTCTGGAGTCTAGAGATAAATGCATATTATGTGTACAAGTGAAGTGAAGGAAGGATATTATACATATTCTGCACATAATTTTCTAAAAAAGTTCTGCCTACTTCAAAAAATAGATGCGTGCATGCATATTTTGCAATTTTTCAAGCATTCGTATTAGTAAAAGTTTGATAATTAATTAATGTATAGTTACTAGGGCATAGTTGAAAACAGAATAATGTGCTGTACTGCTGTAAGACAGGGAAGAAGTTTGATGTATCTTCAACGTGTAATCAAAAAAATAAAGATAATAATTGCTGCAGTATGTATAGTAGCTAGATTATTATATGGTAATTCAACAAGGCAATAATTTAACAAAATATTATAACGCTAAATTGTAGCTACATATTAATATTATTACTGCAATATAATATGGACTAATAAACATGGTTAGATAGGTATGTAATAAGATACTCAGTTACTATCTAGCTTGCAAGCTGTAAGCTCAAAATGTATATTAACAAAGTAAAATGATATGGTTAAGCTTCAAAGATCTACATTATACAGCTTCCTTGAAATTGCAAGAAACGAGATTGCATGACTCAATTCCACCCTGCATACTTATGGAGTGTTTTCAGCAGGCTTGTTATTTTTCCTTAGTTCTTTCAGAGGGATTGGTATCTTTGACATAATATGCAAATACAAAACAACCAACTTGGCGTTCAAAGGACGAATAAGGTGACAGAGCGACAAGATACGGTAGCGATAGAATCCAACAAAAGATATTTTGGCTATCCTAGAGATGAATTGGGTAGATTGACGTTGTTACTTGTTACGAAATTGGTGAGCTTCCCTCATCTCTTTCTACATTCAAAGTGTAGTATGCCATGCCGTCTGCCTTTACTAGTTGAGTCTCCGTGAAATCCTCTGGCCCTAGATGCAAGATGCAAGTAGTGAAGGAAGATTGAGGTTCTAGCAGAAAGAAGGAGAAACTGAGAGTGGCTGATTCTCTTTTATTATTATTATGTATTGTATTCTGCTCTGTCCTAAGAACCCTGCACTCCAGTACCAGAACAAGAAAAGACGTCGTTTCTCTCTTGCACGTCAAATCTCACACATAAAAACGCTAATAAGACAAATTGCTTACACGACGATGTGAAAGAACGGAGTATTGTACATTAATGGGATATGTCTATACAGCAAAACCGTCGTCGCTCACAGACTCACAGCTAGCTCGTCTCAGTCGTCTCTAGGCCACTCCAACCAGAAGACAAGTAGGCACAGCCAGCAGATACAGAAAAAGGCAAATCCTTGCCGTGCCGTGTCTATCCAGTCGTTAAGAAGAGCTAGAAGCCAGCAATATTATTCAATGCAATAGAACAGGCAGAGAGAGAATTGAAAAGCAAAGAACTCCCACAAAAGTACCAATTCCCGCACCTAGACAGTCTCCAAGCGAAATGTACTTGGAGCTTGGGGTAAATACACGCATTCTTCATCCTCTCCTCAGATTTCTATTTGGAGTAGGTATGTGCTTTGAGTGCACAGTGGCGCATTAACTACTGTGCGCTAACTGAAAGTCATTCCAATGACCTTTATACTTTGCAACCCATAAAAAACACTTCAGAAAACAACATCGTCAGATTTTGTTTTCAAAACTGAAGGACATTAATGCATTGATAAATAGACATATATATTAATGAAGAGACTAATCCACATATCGGCAATTTATTTATTTATATTTAATAAATTTGAATTAAAAATTCAGTTAAAATGGCTCATGCTGTAAATCCGAAAAACAATAGCAGGGCTTAGTGCGCAAAGAGCAACCTTAATACATTTGGGGACGACATAAAAAACTAAACTGTTGCTTCTAAAAGTTCCAGGAAAAAATAAACGACATTAGTATATACATAAACCCATGCGAAAACAAGTGCAAGATTCTAGACTGTTGTTGTGAATGTGAGAATGTGACTGGATACGTAGTACCGAGGGGAGTACTATACTAACAGGCTTCGGGTATGTTTTATGAAGTCAAAAATCATGTGAACGTGACACATCTTACACGACGAATCAATTCATTGTGACATCTCATTTCTTCCGGGTCCATCCCTTTTCGTCCGCTCGAGGGGACGCAACCATTTTTTATGTTTAACTGTGCTTTATTATGGCATGTGCTTATGTAAACTCAACTCTACAGATAGAACGTATTGTCTTAAAAGTGTATTGAACTTGCTATTCAATGCTACCAAGACCAACCACTAGTACCAACCAACTACTTACTAGGTTCTTACTTAGTTAGCAGGAGATGGGCTGCGTCACTGGGAATTCGAGATTCAGTAACTTATTTCTGTTTTTTTCATTTTACTTTCAAAGATCAGGAACTTTGGCTTCATTTTTCAGGATGGGTATGATATCACCTAAAGCAAACGCTCAAAATTGGCAATATGCAAACTGATATAATGACGAAGGTGCATTGTAATGGCAAAAAAAGCGTATGGGTTCCTGAAAAAAGCCATTTCGTCCCTAAATAAATCGTCTTGGTCATAGGTTTCAGGGCCCATGAAAATGTAAATAGGCAAATGAAGAAGTACAAAAGGGCATTATATCTGTAGACCATGACAACGAGGAATTGGAAAGGGGCGCAGTGAATTCGAAGGCTGCAGAAACAGATTTTCATTTTATTTATAAAGTACAAATAATAACAACTTGCATACAGCTTATAGCTAAGGGAAGAGGAAAGCAGTATTTTTGCACTTCTCAAGATAATCCATTTAAGTGAGACCACTATTGCTACTCTGCTGGCTTTAAGAAGCATTTAAGGTTTTGTGGGATTTAGCTATTTAAGAAGTAATTGTCCCTTTCATTAAAAATACTGTAGGTATCGTTTCTTAATGACCGTACTTTTTTTGATTTGGAACAATCAAACAGGGAGATTTAATTTGTACTAGATAGCTACCCAATAGTATTACCCTGTTATTAACCTATTACTTATTACTGGAGTACCTACTGTTTTAAATAACTTCTAGTCCCAACGTTAGAGTACAGATATTAGGGTAATGTATATATCTGTAGTGCCGACAGTGCCGAGTGCCTGATATTATAAATTATTATAGGTACTAATAAACCATCACAAATGGACGTAATACAGAGTAACGCTTGACGTAGTAGTGTAATAGTACACTGGTAAAAATTAATAGTGTAATAGTAGTATAGTACATTGGGAGTATTAGTGTACAGTAGTGTACTAGTAGTGTG
>JABASI010003055.1:0-17565 GCA_019776505.1 Tomocerus nigrus | reverse complement strand
GTAAAGTTCTGATCCAAAGAAAGGATCCAGAGATTGTGTATCACGAGTAGCCAGTTGTAGCGGTTTATGAGATCTCTAAAAGTATCTCGTCTTGTTATCAGTTGTATTTGTAAGCATCTCTTGTAAATGCTTAACGGATTCTCTTGTTTTTCAGAGAATATTAAGTAAATTATTATTTGGTGGATGAGTTCTGTTTTCAATTATTGTTAACTACTAAAAGCAGCCATTCCTATTTAGGGGAATAGTAGTGAACTTCCTTGTAATTAACTGTAATAATCAGGACATATGCATGTCTGCGTATAAAATAAACAACTTAAAAAAATGAGTAATATCCTGGAAAAGCGTCGGCAACGACTGCAACTGAAAAGAGAATGAGAAACTTGTGAAGGTTGGAAGCAGAACAAGACGAGTAGATTTTGACACCTGTCATGGGTAGAAGAGTAGGCTCCAATAGAAAAACAACTATTAATATGACGACTAACGTAATGGTAAATTATTATTTGTGTTGTGTTAGCTTTATATTCGCTGTGTGCTAGATTAACAGATTTTTCTAGCTAAGCACATTCTGTTTAAACAACACTGTAAGCATAAACATTTCATTTGATCATGGAACCTTCCTGACTTATTTCCGTTCAGGTGAACATATTTATACATGAATCTTGGGTACATGTTGGGAGTAGTAGTGAGCAATATGAAGTTTGAGTACGAATTAACAAAAAACTGACAGTGGGAAACGACGATTGTGTACACCTAGGCCAAAAACGTGTGTTCAATTCACTGAATCTCATGTGAGAAACTTTCGAGACTAAAAACTTGTGGTTTCCTTATTTCGTTTGTTGTCTGCTGTCTCTTTTTTGGGTTACGTTAGTATAACAATAATATGAATTATCTTCTTGTAATAAATACAAAGAAATATTGTATCTTAAATGTACATGTGTCCGTTTGTACTTTACATTCATATGAAAGTGCAACTTCAAATGCATTGAGTAACTTGATTGCAAAGGTGGTCTTTGTTGTTAAGAAGGCTACCAACAAACATGCATATGTCCCTTTTGAGTGAGAGGTGAAAAATACAGTTGGGACTTAGCATCAAATATTACACGTAATTTATGATTGATAGTGAGAAATAACTACCTACTTTGTGTATGTGTGCCATGTGATACCTTATCTTCAGATTCAATTCTCTATGATCAGTCTTTTAACAATGTTACCACACTTATATATCTTTTGCGTAATGTGTACAGGATATTTCATAAGTAGCAAGCAAAACAATGAGAAAGATCATGGAAAAATTCTCGACATTCTAAGAGAACATTTTCAGTACCTACGAACTTACGATATGAACTATGAACAATAGCTAATTACTAATGTTTAAAATGTCAAGGAAAAATTAAAGCAATGCCAACATATTGTGAAACGTTGTTTTCCACGTTATTCCAAAAAAAACGCTAGCCAATTTTGTGAAAAGTCATGTAGAACTTTTTACTGAAAATATTTTGCCATTGCATAACAAATCTCTCCTTTTCTTTCTATGTTTTTAAAATTACCTTTTAACTGAAATCATTTTTCTAGCCATTAGAGAACACCTTGTGTGATAACAATGTACAATGTCTTCGAGTAGTACGAGTCTCTGCTGCTTATACATAAGGCGTAGTAAAGTTCATTCGACGATACTATGTTTGTCTCGTCTCAAGAATTTTTTGCCTGTTATAAAACTACGTCAAAATTTCTACGTCGGAATACATACCATAAAAGTAGCTTTGCTAGTCTACCGTCTGTGGAATGGGGAGGTTAAGCTGGCTACACTACTACGCCAGAAGAAGACAGGCTTTGACTTGGCGAGTCAGGAGATGTAATGAAATGAAAGGTAAAAAATGACATAGGAAAAATTAACAATATGACCCTGCGGCTTTATTTTGAAGTTAAAACAAAACGAATCGAGAAATTAAATGAGGAAAGAGGGAAAGGAAGCCAACTGACCAACTACTTCAACTCCTACCTGTAACTAAGTGTTTATGAGAAATGATGCTTCGAAACGTACCTATCAACTACAAAGGGGTACCTAACTGAGGGTAAGAAATGCACCATATACTATATGTATAAGAATATAAGAATCGACTGTAGACAAACCCTAATAAACTATAATTCTCTGCATTATATTCTGTACATATTCCATGCATACAGAGGGTAAGTATATGAAAACGAAATAAAAGGTCCTTTCCATGTTGCAATGTACTTTGCATCATGCCTGTCTACTTGGCAAACGTCAAAGAAGCGTATACATCCAATATACAAAAATAGGCAATACAGACATATGAGTAGAAATACAGACGTAGAAGTGAGTAAATAGTTATATAGGTAATAATATAATATCCAATTATCTAAGCAGATTCAGACATTGAGTGTCTTAAAGTTTATTTTTATAACTATTGGTCAAAGTTAAGAAATGCACCATATACTATATGCATAAGAATATAAGAATCGACTGTAGACAAAATATTTATAATCCCTAATAAACTATAATTCTCCTGCATTGTATTCTGTACATATTCCATGCATACAGAGGGTAGGAATATGAAAACGAAATAAAATGTCCTTTCCATGTTGCAATGTACTTTGCATCATGCCTGTCTACTTGGCAAAGAAGCGTATACATCCAATATACAAAAATAGGCAATACAGACATATGAGTAGAAATATAGGCGTAGAAGTGAGTAAATAGTTATATAGGTAATAATATAATATCCAATTATCTAAGCAGATTCAGACATTGAGTGTCTTAAAGTTTATTTTTATAACTATTGGTCAAAGAGTTCAATCCATTCATATTGTTACTCAAAAAATATTTCTCGCGTGCAATGATTTCAGCATTTGATCATTTGAAGGATATAATGTGATTGTGTGCATATACGTACGCCCATCACCATTTCAGCACAAAAGTTAAGCACAGCTGATTTTGAGACAGCTCAGATTGACAGAATTTTAAAATCGTAGAGATATCAGGGCGTATGCTTTTTGTGCTGATGCATATCGATGTTACTTTTAGTCGTAATGCCAGTCAAAGCTAAAATATCCATTGGTGAGTTGACAAGTCAAATTACGTCAACTCTTTGCTTTCAAAAGGAACTATCTGACTTTTCACGTCTACTTTGAAGTATCATTCCACTTTCAGAGCAGAGTTACATTATTTTCATTGGAAAACCTGACTTTTCCACTTGAATTTGGCAGCTCGCTTAAGTTCCGCGTAGGGAAAGGAGGAGGAGGTCGTATACACTCAGACTCGAGTCACAGTGCAGAGTGAGTTAGAGGAGGATAGAGTTGCAATTGAGACAAGAGAGAGACAGCCGATTCCTTTTAGCAGAAAGCTTTCTTTGCATAAAATGAAATAGACAGAGAGAGTGAGAGGACAGGAGAGAAGAGACAGGAGAGGTGAGTGAAGTACGTAGATATTTTCAGTGGCAGTGGCAGCAGTGCGTGGCTTTGAAAGAATAGCTGTGGATTGCCGACAACTAAAGGCTCTTCCCTCCTTCTTTATTCTACTCCCCAACACTATTTCATCTCCCAGCCTGCTTTTCAATGTTCAATGTGTCGATGACATTTTCATTTTCAGTTCGACTTGACTTGACGCAGAGGTTCAAGTGTCAAACAGATATATTAGACACTTATATTACATAATATCATAACTAGAACTACTTTCGCTATCAAAAGCGTCTAATGAAATAAAGCAAGGTGCTTTGCATACTCTTTAACGTCTAAGGCCCCCAAAATAAGCTGTGTTGCTATACCTTTACATGTATTAAATATCTCGTCCTGCATAGGAAAAGTGTAGCAAACGTGTTCACACAATAGAAATTGCATAAAAATAGTTTACAGTGCCCATAAGAATTTAAGAATGTACAATATTCAACAATTTCATCTCTAAAACTGAAAAAGAAACTTACAAAATTAATAACCAACAGTCCCATACATAGAAAATGAATACATTTATACTAGGCATATTAAATAATGTGGAATCCTGCAGGCTGTATCAGTTATTGTGAATTAAATTTTAGACAGACAATCATAAGATACATTGCAGCATTCAAAGCTATTTCGTTGATAGTCCTTGACCATTAAATATCAAGAACTTTATGCCATGAATTGCACGAGAGGTAATGTCTTAGCAGATATCGATTGCTGTCTAGTCCAGAAATACTTTTCATCATTCCCTTAACAAATTATGGTAATTAAGAAGGAAAGTTTCACTGACAGAAATCTTACATGCCTTACAGACATTGAAAAACTTTTGAAGTTATGTAAACTCAATATAAATGCTTATAGATTTCGTTATAAGTCCCCTCTCTAGTCTCTCTGCTGCGAATTTATAGTCATAAAATGAGAAATAATAATACACTATCTGTATTTAATAAGTAACCATCTCGCTTTTATAGTAAATATGGGAAATTATGGAGGAAATCCTTCTTAGCAGCAATAATTCATGTTAGTTGTTTTTGCCTTGCTTTACTCTTTCATTTCTTTATGAATAAGTTGATTCTGTTCCCATTCAAACTCAAGTCCAGCAGTCTGAACTGAACCAGATTCTGAAACAGAAAGGTATCATTCATATTCCTCGGCAACTTATTTAATCCAAAAGTTGCTCTTTCCAAAATAGGGTATCTTCTAAGCATACTTTCGCATTGCTTGGTTATATTTAAGCGAAAATACATCTGAGCACAGACACACGAAAAGGTTTGACGAGTTTGGTTGTTGCCTTTCATTCCAATACAAAAGTCCTTTGCTAATGCCTTTGATATGCAATATAGTTACCTACTGCACGTTACAACTCTTTCTGTTTTAATATTTTGCCTGAGTGCACTCTGTTGAAGTTGACGTGACGTTTCATGCTTAGTTTTTGTTTCGCTCCAGCGATCTGATTTCTCCATTCGTCCCGTATATAGTCAAAATTTGTTGCAAGAAATTAGTTTTCTGTGTAGGTAGGTGCATAGGTAGATGCTGTAAAATTTGAAAACCAAAGTGCTGTAGTGCGGTAATCATTCCTCTTGGATTTATTCAAGATTTTAATTTCATGGGGATATTCATGAACTTTAATTTAAATAGAATTGTACACTTGGTTTCATTATTGAGTTCAACCTATTGCATGCCACCAATGAGCTACTCCCCATGTTGACATGATAAACTTAACGTAACCATACACAATAATATTTTATTCGTGTGATTTCACGTTCTAAGACCATTTTTTCGACAATAAAAAGTCAAACTCCGGTACTCGGACAAATACATCTAGTGATGACAATGCAGTACCAAATAATATCTTGTAAACTAATATTACTGACAAGCGTAATTACTATAATGTCATAAACGACAGTATTAGGAGAACAATAAAATTACAATTGTATTATTAATATTATTATGTCATGTGAACAAACAGGATTATTGGTCAAAAGATGTTCCAGTTGAAATATTTGAGCGTTTTGTAGCGGTGTTACTCAAAAAGTCAGATAAAGTTGAAAGATTGAAAAATGGCAGGATATTAGTAAAAGTGCATATGTAGCTAATCATATGAGTCACCAAAGGAAATTCGTATTCGCATGTGGAGCATCAAGTCAGTGAGAGAGAATGGAGAAGAGACGGTCCAGGCAGGCAGGCGAAGGGAAGAGCGGATGGGAGACGGCAGACAATTCCTTTGGTTTGCTTTTGCAGAAGGAAAAAGAGCGCTTAAGAGAGCGACAATAGGGGAGAAGATTAATGATTTAGTGGAGGCAGACACCCCCGAGTTTTCAACCAAAAGATCTGATTTCCACCGCAACAAACAAGCCTACTCCTTCTACGTCGATCATTCATTCAATGTTCCACTCACTCTCTCATTCACTTCACTAAAGTAACAACTAAGAACCCAACCAACAACCAAAAGATCTCAACAATATAAAACTATGTTGCATTGACAGACGATATATTCATCCCATGCATGCTCCAGGAAAACTTATATCCACCTAATACGGTTACAATTAAGCACATCGATATGCACAACATTCGCGTATAGTCGACTCTTTCTCTTATTAGCCAAACTGGAGGAAAGTAGAGTAAAGCAGCTCTTTTCCACAACTATCGAAACACTTTCTACGCAATTCTCATGTCAGTAATTCACTACAATACTCACTTACTTAGACTTCCCTTCTGCCAAAACTCTCCGACTAAAAACTCTGTTTTTCTCCATTCACTTTGCCCCACAACCTCCTCACAAAAAATCCTTCTCTCACAATCACAATAGACTTTAGCCATAACAATGCTCTCCAGTTGGAAGGGTCCATTTTTCATCACTGAATTTTATTTAAACAGTGCTCACGTTTCATTCACTTCCTCCCTTTTCAGTTATTTCCCACTTTGTTTTGTATCCATGAAACTTTCTTCTCATTTTATTACACCACATAGTTATAGATCAATTTTTGCTCCTGGGTTCAAAGTGTAATTAATTTCATTTGCCTGCATGTCCATTGGGCCTTTTTACTAACGTTATAAGTTTCTGTAAGTCAGTAAAACCCTATCTTATGAACACTACATTTGGAAAAACGATACTAATTATATATTGTGTGTCCCATAGCCCAAGGAATCGTTTAGTATTTAGTGCATGGGATAAATGACATGAATAACTGTGTAATATGTAATAAAGTAATAAGTGTGAACTGTGTCTATCACAACTTATGATTAGCGATCTATAAAATAAAAGGACACTGCAGTGGGGGAATTGAATTGTCAACGTGTACATGAGTTGTATTTTAATGATCAGACTTTGACAACCCAAACTTTCGGTAGGCTGTGTGTAGCTGTTTACTAACTTGGCTGGTATACGTTACAAGTTATAATTTGAGATTGTATGAAGAGTGAGAACAGAATGTCTCTTTCATGCAATTTCTATTCGAAGTGGAATGAATTGAATGATTTATTTATATAAATAGAGATATCTTGTGTGACTGAATGAGATTTTTGAGACTCATCCGAGTAAAATAGAGGATGAATAAGCAGAAAGGCGGGAGACTTTGCCCTTTTGTATTCGGATGTACAGAAGCTATTGTATTAGCTAGATATGTATACAGTACACACCTCCATGTGGTCAGAGAGAAGCTTCATAAATGCATGCACATCATTGCTACACAAACACTAACTGTTTACTGCTACCCACTGCCTCACGTTTTTATACGAATGTCAATATAATAAAACCTAATCGTAAATAATTACTACTACATGTAGGTACTATATCTGCATTCAACTATTCTACATTTAAACCTTAACTATAACTGATATCCGTGCAACTTGCACTATTCTGCTGAATAATTGAGTTTTAGATGGACAGGACAGGGGAAGAACGTTGCTTTCCTCTGGATTTTGAATTGTAACAGAACTTGTAATAGTTTGTTAGAAAATACTAAATAAAGGAGTACGAATATACCGAAAGCATTTAATGCAGGGTCCCATTTTAGATGACATCATTATTTAGCACATTCTCCTGGGTTAACTCATTGTAAAAATGTTTTACATAGCTAATATTCATATCATGCCGTTTCCTATAGATTCCTAGCTTCCTCATCCTATTCCTTTTTTCTTTTCACTGACTTTCCGTTTAAACTTTTGTGATGGGCATAAATGATGTGTAATTGCCAGGTCATCCTTTCACAGCGCGGGGCAAGTCAGCATCACGCAGGTGGGTGAAGTGAATAAACAGAATAACAGAATACCTTTTACACAAACGTGTTCATCATGATCCGTCTTTTCAATCATACTCACACACGTTTTATGTATTAATCAATGTGAAACCTCAAAGTGCTTTCTATTAATATGCATTAGCTCAGTAATAGAACCTTGGTCTTCGTACGTGAGAATTACTTATTTACAATGCAATTGAATAAATTGAAATGCAATTTTTACACTTTTTATTCATGATGAATAGAGGAAGTAATGAAGTTGTATGTTTTATTTTGTTGGAAAAATTTATGAATTTATTTCTTAGCTGGAGTCCCTAGTGGGGTGTCTGGCTCCTGTTGCCTACAAAGAAGTGGCCGCTGACATCATATGGAGTTTGCTACCGACACTTTAACTTGCTCTACCCCACAATCATTTATTATCCGTAGACAAGTGTTTAAAATGTATAACAACTATCAAATGCTTATTATAATTATAATTTATCCTTGTTGTATGTCAATCAGTAAAGATAAGTTGAGGGAAAATGTAAAAAATTCCACATGCCTATCGATATACATTCTAATACACAATTTAAAACATTCGTCATACAATTCACATCATCTTGTTACTATTTACGGCTTTAATAATACGATTTTGTTATTACGGTTAATTTACTGTAAATACTTTTTTGTATGAGAATTTACGAATGAATACATTTCGATGTTGACTGCAATAAATATGTTAACAAAAAATTAATGTACCTTACGCTAATAGATGACAACGTACAAAATCGCTTCAAGCAAATTGTCAAATTCAAAAAACGTAGTTTGATTGTAGGAAGCTTGATTTAAAGAAGTCTCACATTGAAATATAAAATGAGCGAATATTGAGATTCTCAAAAGAGGCTATTAAATGAAAGAATTACGAAGTTAGTTTCGGCGGTGCAATGTTAGATAGAATGGAGTGAGTTTGTGTGTGTGGAGTATGTGGCTGTTTGTATTTGACCTGATAAATGGATAAGGGCAAGACAAGAAGACAACATGATATTTTTAGTGGGAGTCTGTCGTCTGGAATGAGAGCTAAACAGTTTGGCGTGCTAAACAACACAATGTAGAACAAGGCGAGAGCTGTGGAGAGAACATCTAACAGGACCAGCAAAGCCATTCATCATTCTCATCAGATGAGAGGAAAGAGAGGAGAGGATTTATAAATGGCTCAGTGTCAAACTAGACACTCATAAGAGACTTGGCTGATAGTGCTCTGACACTCATCGAAATATTTAATCCCCGGCAAGCTGCCGCAGTAATCTCTTCTAATTCCTTCCATTCTATGCGGAAGACATAGCTACAGATCCGACGACTAAACCTCTCTCTCCACTCCCTTACTACTAACTACAGACAAATAACCCAAGACAGAAAGACTTTGTGGTGATACTCAAAGATGGAAATGTCTTTAATAATTACGTCAATGCAAACTAACTGCTTCCTTTGCGTTTCCAGACTTCATTTCTAATCTACCTAACTGCGACACTGTCTCCTCTCTCTCTATATAACTCCCATTCTGCGCATTGCCACACAAAATCCCAAATAAACCTTTCAATATTCAGAAATGTTGCTATTTAAATCTGAATTTACGCCAACCTGGTGGGCATCTCATTTAGTAACCTACTAAAACCAGCATTTATTACTAAACATAATCATAGATTTATGTATTAAAGTGTACAAATTTTTAAGAAACAGCAAATTCATGTATTTAATACACAATTGACACTAGGCAGCTACGTACCTGGAGTCATAAGAAAATCAAATTATTTTCCACACTTTGAAAGGAAATTTTCTTTGTTAATAGATAAGTGGTAACTTATTGTTTGGAAGTAGATAGATGAAACATTAAGTATCACCTATTACAAGTAGAAAGTATTATGAAAATGGTCGAGTAAAGAATGTAGTGGAAGGTTATTGAAGTTTTAGTTGATGCGGTGGTGACTGGGTAGTAAGAGTAATAGTATGAGTGTATGGTATAAATGGGAAGAGGAGAAAGAAATAATGGGTTCAAAAGAGTGAAATGAAAAAGCGAGTTGGTGGAGGAGTGAGACATTCTTTCAAGCAACTTATCAGCTCACTTATTTTCCCTATTATTTACAGAGAAAACATAAAATATTATTATAGAGATGTTTGGAAGACAAGAGAAAGAGACGGCAGTCAACTCGAATCCAAAGAGAAGTATCTGTGATGCACCTACAGAGAAGGAGAGAGATTTGATTAGTGGCTTCGTCTCCTTTTCATACTCTTTGCTATTCCGACGGAAAGAATAGTTAGCTCCTTAGTCTCCACACTAGCACTTGCCAGAGTAGTGCTGTATGTATTACATTCCATAAAGTAAATCTGAGAGACGGTGATGGTAGAAGAATGGATGTTGATGTGAAATGTGTGCTTTTGCGTGGAAATCTTCGAATGAACTAACTAAGTGTCTCTTTTCTAACCTAAATCAACATTTCCGTCGAATGCTACAACGAGGAGACTACATAAACTATCTACCTACAAAAAGAGGAGCCGGTGTGGTGTGAGCAATATAATTCCAACGTAAATAGTCACTTAGCATTAGTATATCTCCTGTGTTCAGTTGGGTGGGATGCCGAGCAGATAGGAAGGAATGAGACGGGGATGGGATGGGATGGGAGTCGTTCCTATTATGTCTTCCCAGTCCACTCACTCTCACAACTCATCTCATGAATCTCAAAGGAATATATAGGCTTCATTTATAACTTCCGCCTTATCTTTTCCTCTCGTTCGATTTCCTTTGCCTTTCACAAGACTTCTTAGCTTTCCACCACTGCACTGCAAGAAATTCTCATGAAGCACCTACCAACAACATATCACCAAATGAATGTGTCCCATTTTCTTCTTCCGTGAATAATGAATACGTACCCACTCAATTTTATAGATACCTACTAAGTACAACTTCTTCTGAAAATACCACATTTACCACAGCTACAAGATAAAAATGTTTCTTCCCTAATAATAGTAACTTCGAAATGCGATCGCAAATGCCTACAATTTAAGGATGACTTATACGAATGTCAAGAACACGTTGGCAATCGTTTAGAAGATTTTAACAACTACGCTTATGAATAAGGATCGTGTTAATATGCAACATAATTCATTTACAATTTGTAATTTCATTTCTGCATTGGAAACAATGAAAATTGATTCAAATGATCTACTTATACATATTTCATGATATTTACAATAATCAAAGTTTATTTTACCAGTGCTTTAGTTATTAGGTACGTTGTAATTTCACTAATATTTTGTAAGATGATTTTTATTATGAATTGAGTCAATGCCACAGAGTACAGTACAGAACCATGAGTCATGATAACAAACTATTATTATTGTGTTTCTGCATGCACAATGGATAAATATGGTTAAGTTGAAGAAGAGAGTAGATGAAATGCCAATGCTAACTAGTTGTTATGATGAGTTTGACAGGATGGGATGGAACTAATAGGATGTGATATGAGCCTGACGAAAGAAGTTGCAATGATAATGACTTGTATTAGAAGTGACGTTGAGAAAGTTAGGAGCTGTGGAATAACAGAAACAAGGAGAGCGAGCATTCTTAGTTCATGCTCAGCAGAGAATGCGAAACAAGGAAAGAGCTTCGGTTACTCTAATTCCTTAATGAATATACTTCTACTACTCCTTCCTTACGTTTCCTTGATATATATTAGCTATATTATTATTATCGTTGTGCTATAGTAGAAGTCTATAGGGCGATACATACATGGCTGATGCTCGGCTGCCTCACTAATAATATTATCGTTAGTTGGAATTGCCTCAGCTATCTTCTGTTGCTCGTGTAGTAGTCGCGGAGTTGGCAATGGCAAGTTGGCTGCCTTGTGTGCAGAGGGGCTGTGTCTCGGCTTGGCTCCACGTAAGTATCGCTTTCCACTAACCAAGTCGTATCATGGCAAGTTAGAATAATTAGTTGCTCTAATTACGAACACTTTCAATTTGATTCAATTCTTGAGCAATTTGAAACTGTCAGCGTCTTCTCAAACAATTACTGGGAAAGAAGGGCAGAATTGTCTCCGCTCCCTTATTTAAATTCTTTTAACTCCCCTGAATGACACTTTTTATTTCGTCACCGTTTCTAATTCTATTTCCAGCCGTCCCTTTTCAAACCACAATGTGGGGCTGCTTGACTTATGGATTCAGCGATATTATGATAATCACGTTCTATAAAATTAATGCACGCATGTAATTTTCTCAAAAGAATAAAATATTATCATCGCGATGATCAGGGAGGAAGAATTCTTTGGAAGTGTGACAAGTGTAGTTTATGGAACCTTTGGATTGTTTGCATCGAAAATTAATTTTACCAAGAAAACAGTTTAAATTCTCAAACGATTCTTATTCTTCAACTACGATATTATAATATTATGTACAAAAAATGTAATTATATTGGCTTACTCATTTACCTACTCATTTTGCTTACTTTGAAGAAAAAATTATTAAAATTATTGCTCAGATAGGAATTAACTGTACTAAGTGTAGGTACTTAAGAAGAGTATCTTGTTAAAGTAATCAACGAATAACAGCTAAGGGAGTGCTTTACTAAATGTAGGTTCATAAAGCCTGTAATTCTTTCTGACAACTCTGAATTGGTGCTAGCTTATAACATGGTAGTAACGGTTGTTGCCACTGCATGATTATAATAGCTTGAATGCATAGTATGCCAAATTATTTAGTCATAGGAATCAACGGACCACTACTTGATTGGTAGATTTCTCACTGAAGTGAGAAAGAGAACGACTCTTCTAATTTGACATTGATTCTAACAAGATTTGAATTCCATTACTACTGACTAATTTATTGCTGTGTGATTATTAGCTAAGGTTTCCGTTATCGATCAAGGTCTTCGTGTGTAGAATTCCAGAAATGGGGTTTCTGAGTATTAGTACAAAAGTTTTATCAATTTCCAATGCTTCGATAAGAATTACAATCACGGGGTGCGGCTGAGAATTTATGGATCTCATTATTCATTATACTTATAATATTATTAGCATTTTATATTGCTGCTGATTCAACCAGTAAATGCACATACATAGTACATCAATGCTCAAATAAGCTATTGATTTCTTCCACTACTCCGCATATAAGAGGTTCCAGGTGACTATGTGCTAGATAATGATATTAAGTATACTTTGACAGTTATTTGTATTTTGTATAGTCCTCCTACCAATTGCTGCCGAGTTCGGTTTGATGAAGTCAGAGTAAATGGAATGGGCTGAGCGAACTATGAAGGGTGAAATTGAAACATTTTCGATGTGCTTGCTTTATTCTGAGTAGTTGAGAGTGTTTCTCATTGTATCACTGTTCAACTTGTACACGATTGGACAGTATCTTATCAAGTAGAATTTATTTAACTTTATCAAATGTGCCTGATGCACTTTGTGTTAGTTTCAACGTGTAGGTGCCTACTATTGAAATGCTTGATATGATAGTAGCAATTTATTTGTTATGCATATAATCTGCTTAAATATATATGTAATCAATAAGAGTTGGTTTCTTTTCAAACAGAAGCGCCCCTTAAAAATTGGATTGAAAACGAGTAGTATTAGAAGGGAATGGGTGTAATAATATGCAGATGAGACGTAATGATAAAAGGAGTTTTGATTGAATTTCTGTGCTAATTCAGATTCAAGGATTTATGTTCTTGTAGCCATTACAGTGTAGGTATGTAGATAATGTTGGTGCGTGTGTGTGTGGTGGAGTAAATGGTATTATGACTTTCGACTCTTTCCGTTAGCGATGAATAGTTGTTTTTTATTAGTGGTAGAAGTAGGAGAGAAATGCGTCGGCAGTTTACATAGTTTAGATATAAATAGGTTAGCACATATGGTTGGTCGTGATTGTAGGAGGAGAAAAAGCGTTAGGTGCACTGGTGCGATGAGTTGTTATTCTACATACGGCGGAACTTATTCATGACTTCTTAATGAGGTGCTTACAAAGATACACTTTTCCCTTCCCTCATTTGTTTCTTGGATTTAAAGTCTTAGCTGAGCTGAAGAATGGGAATTGAAGTGAGATAGATAGAGTGTGGTTGGGAGAAGGAGTGCTAGATAAATAGTAGTGGTTCGTGGATAAGCCATGTGGCTGAAGAAAGGAAAAGTAAAGACAAAAAGTCAAGCTGTATCAAAGGAAAGTGAAGAAAAGGGCGGGCGTAAAAAATGAGAAAGTGGCTATTTGTGCCTGTAAGAACCTGAGGCAGAGAGGAAAGTCAGTGGGATCTAGTGACGGGAAGGGAAGAGGGCGAAAAGGGAAATTAAATTCTTTGCATGAATTTGCATAGCTGATTGGTTCATTTACATATTGATGGAGAGCCCAGGAAATAGTACCTGATAAGAGAAGACTGTCGTGCCGGATCGTTGCCAAAACTAAGCCCCTTGCCTTCTTCTGCTATTCTGCTCTCTCCTGATACTGGATCCGCTGATACTAATACTAATAGTAGGAACGAAAGGAAACCACCCTCTCTCTATCTGTTCCCTGCTCACTTCAACTCTCTCCCTTATAAATACAGACTCACTCACATCACACACACATAACATAACATCTAGCCACATCTTCTTTTCATCCTACACTCCACTAGATAGATAGACTAATATTTGGACTATGGATTCAACATGCATCGGGAGAGAGAGAGGAAAACGGGAGCAAAGGCAGAACCAGCAACCAGCCTTGTAGATATCCTTCCGGTATACTTAGTAGTTGTAGACAGAGAGAGAGAGAGAGAAGAGACTGAGTCTTATAATGTGCAACTTTAGTTATGCAGAGCAGAAGGATCTATCTGTCTATCTCTTTGCATCCTCATTCTATTTCCTTGACTTTACTTACTCACTGACTACTTAGCATAGCAAACCACTAACAACTAATACTTATCAAACTAAAAGGAATCTAAAGCTGAACTAAGTTACTCTTAGCTAACTATATAATGGGAATGTTAGTAAAGTGAAGTAAACTAAAGTAAAAGTAACAGACGTAAGTACAGAACCGTTTGGCTTGGCTCGGCAAGACTAAAAGTAAGTGCAACGACTTGACTTAACTTGACTCGAACTCAAGTAAAAAGTAATGCATTGAGAATAACGCTCTCCACAAAATGGCACATTGTTAAAAACTCCTCGCTAAAACATCACACGAGCTTCGAACGGATATTTTTGGACGAACGTGTCATTTAGCCAGCTAAGCCGCCGGTGACAAATCCACAGCAATTAAATAGCACATGTGGGGAATGTGATTTTCTTAAATTGTGAAATCTCGAGGGAAGTTCCCTAATGAGAGCATATGAAAAGAAATGGCAGAGCAGGTGGAAATGATGAAATGTCTTTGGACACTTCACACTATAGTTTATAGGTTATGCTTTCGTTTGCTGTAGACGGCAAAGAAAGACAAGACACGACCGCCTCTCCTTCTTCGACTTTTAACCAAATTGGATTGATGCCCATTTTTTGCTTCTTATCAAAAAATTAGAATCCGAATTTTTCCCGTTTCCCCGTCATGCATTTTAGTGGTTTTCCCTTTCCTCTCCTGGACTCCTCTCTTTCTGTCTCTCTCTCTCTCCTTTCTCTTCAAGAGCCTTTTTAGCTCCCTACGACTTAAGAGCACAAACTATTCTGTCTCACTGAATATTCTTTCACTGAAATTCTTTTTATAGAAATAAAGCGAGAGAAAGAGATGAGAAAGAGGAGCAGGAGAAGCTCAAGTGGAAGAATCGAATCAAGTGGAAATCTTTTAAGTAAAGTAAGACTCAAATGGGCCCATGTGATGAGAAAATGGAATGGAAGAATTGAAAGGCGAGACAAGAGAGCTGAAACTCACTTGCTCTCTATCTCTCTCCCTGCCTGCCGACGACCGACCGACTACACCAACCAGCCAGTTTACTTAGGCAGGCAATGTATTTGTGGAATCCAGATCAAATGAAAAGAATTGCTCGAATGAGAATGAACAGTCCATTTACATGTATATTCGACGAGATTAGATAATAATATGAGTGCAGCCTCATTCTCCTATTCCCTTTCCCCAAGCGCGCTCCTACCTTTCCTTACAATGTTGTTGCTTTTACTTTACAGTCCATATACACACAACTCTGCCCCGAAACCCGTTTTACGAAATTTTGCCATGCAAATTCCCTTCTAGATTAAGAATAAATGCAGAGAGAAATTAATAACCCTCCTTTTAGGTTTGGTATGCTCAAAGTTGTGCTATTACTATTACAGGTACTATATGCTGAAGGCATACTATAATTGAATCTGCAATTAGAATTATCTAAATTGTAGCAGTGTTCTGTTTCTGTAGCAGTACTCAAAACCTTAATAGTATCAATTGCTCTTGAATGATACAGCAATAAAGTATATTCCAAATAGAAGTACAAAATAGTAGTTTCTCTGTATCAATTAGTACACTACGGTTCTCCAATTATGCTTCCGCTGAATAATTTGCATGGAAAAATAAATAAGTCGCATGAATATGAGCTGTAGATACCCAAATATCAACATGGTACACAGTTTCGTAAGGAAATACTAATAGCAAATAGGATTTCAAGTGTTGTCCAAAAACAATTGTATGCCTAAATGCATTAAATGTTGAATGGTGTATTGCATTTGCGGACAACCCTTAGAACACCTGCCTGCGTAAACAAGGTATGTGAAAAGAAAATTAATTGTTTAATTTGAAAGCAAAATAGAAGTGCGCTAACTACCACTGTACATAAGACACTAAAGCCCTTTTTAATATACATACATTCGTCTCAGTAGTACTCAAGCATAAAGTCGCCTAGCACAGTAGTGTATCAGTGTATGTGAAACGAGAACAAGGATTTATACGGAGATAGTAGAAAATGGTATCATGTGTGATATGGTTTAAGAGTTGGCTACACGAACAGTTGTCTGTGTATGTGGATGTAGAGTGCACATGGAATACATAGATCTGTTCTGTCTGACTGTTGTGGGAATAAAAGAGTATCTACTACTATGCCTGGCCTTAGATGTATAATGGGGTGAACAAAGGGGAGAACAAGAGCAAGAACAAGCAGAACATGAGCCGGTTTCCAAGTTCCGAAAGCGATTTTTTCTCAGTTTGGTCAGTGTGAGTGTCATTTTTGATTAATGATCAGATCAAACGGCTATGGAGACCGCCGGCGAAGGAAGGACTGAAAAGAGCACACAGCCAACACTGCACAACAGAATAACATTCACTCACAGACACACGGACAAAGAAAAGCTACACGAACGGAATACGCAGAACAATCCTATCACTATTTACCTCTCCTCACACAGCTACATATTTTTCACCTATACACTCTACAGCCAGCAATGCCTTTTCTTATCCACTCAACTTGGACAAACCTAGTAAACACAGAATATTTAACGTCCTGACCTGACTACTGACCATATTTCATACACCATTTATCTTAAGTTTAAATGATTATGGGCACTGTAACAATTAAATGTCTCAAAAGTTCAATTTTGCTTGCATGTCGACATTAACAATACGTTAGGCATAAGGAAGATTTTATGGTTATTATTCGGTACAGTATTGATATAGATTAGTCAGTCGTATTGCATGTGGAATAATGTGGTTTGCCTAAATAAATAAGAAATCTATTTACGATTTACATTTGCATAGTTTTCCTGGTTGTTTAGTACAAAAGGTAGATGGATTTAAGGCCATATGAGAGTTCCAAAAATGATGTAATCTTTACATGCAGAGAGACGAAATCGACTTGCCATGCAAAGATAAAGGACTGTAAGGGGAAAGTAATTTTATAAATAACCCATCAAAACATGCTTGAAACGTCGATAGAAATTATTAGCTCACAAAAAAATAAATA
>JABASI010003054.1:0-17568 GCA_019776505.1 Tomocerus nigrus | reverse complement strand
TAAGCCGTAATCCGTTGAACTTAATTATTCCTTTAATTCACCTATGTACTGTGACCAAACACAGGCCCCGTCTAATACGGCGGTTACAGTACACTTGTATTATGCTCTAACATTATTGGAGGGTTCTTTCCAAAATAATGAACGTTCGGCTTATTACATACTGAACCTAGTGTTTATTATTACTATATCATTATAATACTTTTATCTGAGTTGTTCATTGCATGGTCTGCGACTGGTTGGTATGCAGGAAACGAAATCTTTCGCAACGTCTCTTTGGTTAACTTGTTCTGTTGTGTCCGTTCTGTTACATCAGACAAGGGCTGGTGTGTAGACTCGTTAGTTCCCTTATGATTGCTTTCTAGGTTATCAACTATCCTTCCCCTCCTTTGATTCTGTTGTTGACGTTAAAATGTCAGTCTTTGGTGTTTGAAAGTAAAACAGGGTGATTTGGTGGAAGAAACGCCTCAGTCCTAGTTTTATTTCGAGTCCAGTCAGGTTTGAACATACCACATCCTATTCCTAACTTGCACAGTCGCTCCCAATCTAGCAATTACAATGCAATTAAAACTTTTACACTTTTCACTTCATTTACATTTTGTGAGCACAAATAATGTGTGAATTTTTACCTTGACTCGAATTTGCGTGAGATATGACATATGCCATGCAAACATAAGGTAGAAGCTGGAAAAGCTTCATTTTTCAAAACTATAAATCAGACGACAATATTCCTTGAGTCACAAAGTGTTGTTTCAAAAGAAGAAAGTAGATCATGTAGATTTGTTTGTGTACTAATATGAAAGTAATTAAATGTGTGCTTAAATAAAGTGTTTGTCTTCTTCACCAACAAAAGAGTTGTTTTATGCTAATTCTACTACTACTAATATAATTTAAGTGTCAATTGAGTACTTCCAATACAACAGATCGGTATCAGTAGGCACAGACTGGTCACTGCTTTCCAACACAAGACACTCTAAACTACACTTATCTTCCTAAATACAGATTTTTTCTTTTCAATATACTAAAGACATTGAATTTTTCCAAAAACAAGTTAACATTTATACTACTATTTGTTTTACGCTTAACCCTTTTTTTAAATACCTTGAATTTACACAATCTTGAATGAAAAGAAATGAAAAGTTGACAATAAATCGAAATATTTTTTGATCTAGTTTCCTTAAGCCGCAACTTGGTTTGTGTAGCCCATAGTAGAATACCATAATCAGATATAGACAGTACAAAGGATACGCATATTGATCTAAAATCTCCAGCGTATTGTTAACAAATTTTTCCGCTGATTGGTCTGTATCATGACTCAGTAGGTACACATAATCTTGATCAGCTAGATGAGTCGCAAATTTTTCCCAATCCATGGATTTAAAACTTCTACTTGTGATTAATGAAGGCGGTAGTTTTATTTTTGGGCTTTTCCTAACTACAAAAATCATCTGATGATCTGACCCCGCGAAATTAAACTGGCCAGATTCACTATAACTAAGTTTATTGGATACATAAACATGATCTATTAACGTCGAAGACGTTGGCGTGACTCTAGTAGGTTTAGTTATTGTTTGAGTTCAAATTCAGTACTAGTAAGTCAAAATTCATGTCACCCATGTTAAAACATCTTAAATAGTGTAACTGATTAGCAAAGAAAGACAAAAATTCAGTTTTTGGTACTCTAGTAGGGTCTGGATGACTGTATATAATAGCAACTAGCGAGTTCCAAGTTAGCTGCCGTTGAGAGCGGACATTGATTTATCATTGCTCCGCACTATTTGTAAATTTTTCGGCCTAAATTTTTGAGTAGGACGCTCAAAAAAGTGGTGGTGTGATCAGAGTAAGTGGGCCTTTGTTTTTGTGTCAAATTTGAGTGCGTGAAAGCCGGGCATCTGTCCGAAAATGTGCATTTTTCGGAACTTCAAGTCCCGGCCGAAAGACAATTTTTGATTTGTGCGGAGTGGTCTGGGTGCTCTGGAGTGTAAATATGGTAATCGGCGAGTCTGCAGCGGATCGAAACGCTGTCGTATGCAGATTTGAAGATAAGAAGACCTATTCTCCATCGTGTGTTTCTCTTTCTCGACTCTATCTACGGCTTTAGCTAGTAGGACTTTTTAATACTAGCACTCTTGTCCGGTTCTATATCTGGAGTTCTGCGTACTACTTGCCGCACAGCTAGCAAGCAGAGTGACATTCTTAAACAACGTTCACATTTTCATGGGCCTAACTGCTCTGACTCACAATATCTACATATTTATTGGCTAATTCCGATTCTGTCGTTCATTAAGCTAACTTGGGACTCCGCTTCTACCTGAGGAGAGGCGAAACTTCTGTAAGGTATATGAAAATCCCACCTATTATTATACTTTATAAGTTACAAAGATAACGTTGTCTTTTTCCCTATTTTGTGTTAACGGAGGCATTATAGTTGTGTTTTGTAATGACATGTAAAATACAATACTATGAGTATATGTGCATTGTAGACAAAATAACTGTAAAGTTTTCTATCATTAGTGTGTTCTGTACAAAATGTATGTAAAAAATGAATTGGAATTGTAAACTGCGATCGATACTGCTTAAATTGATCAATAAAACCTACCTACCTACCTAATAGCAACTAGCGCTGGGGCAACACCTTCACATTTTACCATGACAATACTACATTGAATTTCATTGTTATTGGTTAAATTAGCAGCATTCATAGAAGTCATATCTTTTATCAACATAAATAACTGTGCCTCCAGCTTTCCTATGTGTTCTATCAAGCATTATGGCATAATATCCCTTTACAAGAAATTTTGAACTCAGATCATGATCTTCTAGTTTTGATTCTGTGATTGCACAAACAACGATATTTGTTACTTTTAGAAGCAAGTTCTGTACCTCTTCAAACCTACTACCACAATTCAACCCCTTTATATTTACATGAAGGTATTTAAAGACCTTAAGGCAAATTAGCATCAGCATTAATGTTATAAACTAAATCAGATCTATGTCCACCCAGATTATTAGAGATAACATATGTATTTATTATCTAATTCTACATTATGAAAACTATCCAGTTTGACTCACATTTCAGTCTGAATGGTAAATTAATATTATCACTTGCTTTGATCGCGGAGTTTGTTATTGCAATGTTGTGATGATCTTCATTTATCTGGAAGTTGACATTGGCGGAACAGACGGTCTGAGATATTTGAATCAGTTGAGTCACACACTTTGCGCAGCTCCAGTTCGATCTTCTTAATTGAGCAAATTATATAACTATGATAACTACTGTTGCAGACATGACAGCTAAGATAATGTTGCCCTGTACCAATTGGCTTCAGGAAATCCGAACACTGTGTGATCAACATAGTTGATTGTAATTAGTTGATTTGTGCAATAGAAAAGGCAAGAAAATGTGAGGAAACCTTACAAGATAAAGTGTGTGCTTTATATAGCCCCACACACGAGTAGCTAATGTACAGTTTGTCGACAATTAGAGGTTGAGGGTCGAGGGTCATCAAGGGGTAGCCATCAGTCCTCTTCGTCATCAGTTGAATTTCAATTCGGCAAGTCAACCAGGCAGGCAATCAAAGCACCAGTCAGTTCAAATCAACCAGTCAGCCCAAATCATCCAGTCAGCAAAAATCATCCAGTCAACTCAGGCGTCACGTTCAGAGCCCCAGCGGACAATTGTCAGTGGTCAGTTCAATTGTTTACGTAGAAAACAAACAAGCAGCTGCAGTATTCACTTTTGTTGTAGAGAAAATTATTTCAAAACACTGCCTAGGCCCATAAGCTTCGAGTTCTGAGTTCTGAGAGGTAAGGAGGTTTGGTGTTTAAGGAAGCACAATCCTGACAAGTAGGATTTACGAAATTTGTTTGAGTAAGAAAACACCTTCAAAATTTTCGAGAGAGCACAAATTTATGTATTTAAATGACAGGCGTCTGTTGTTAACTGACAGTAGATAATTATGGCTTTAATTTAAAATGGAGAGCAACAAATCTATGATAACCACACGGCCGCAGCCGCGCGGGAAGGGTCCTCAGCGCGCGGGAAGGGTACTTATCTTTTGTTTTGAACTTGTGCTTGTAAAGATTTGATGCTATAGGTTAAGATGCTGTGATGAGATCTCTAAAGCCATGAGTCATACACCGAAACTTATAATTAGGGCATCTACATGAATTTACACTGTCGTTAGGAACATGAAAAGTGTCGTTTGCCGATCGTTTTGTATGACAAAAATAAGTGTAAAACAAAGGACATTAGAATCAGACTTTGATTTCTTTATTTGTACTTTGGTGCTACATCATTTGTATTACATGTGCCTACTGCGTGCGTGTATAAGGATTTGGGACACACAGCGCTTTTTATATAAAAAATAAACCGTGCTGAGTAACAGAAATCCAACCAGTGCTCCAATGACTGCAATTGTATATTATAAACACATCATATATTATAAACGCAGCATAAATAATAGTTTTAAGAAGAAGAATGTGTGCTACCTTACCTATTATTATGATCATAAGCTTATTTTTAGAAGGCTGCTTAGCTTCAGTTGCCTCTGTAGAAAATAATCTCGGGTGGTCTGGTTTCAGCCTGTGTGGGCTCTGCTAATGCATGGGTGCTACATATTTCTATGTAACCTATAACATAAAATAAGCTACATGCCGCATCCTTTAAGCAGTGTGGTCATAATCTCCATCGTTCACTCGTCCATCCATCCACACAAACACATATATTATTTACAGTAAGTACATTATACAATAAATACACAGTATGTAAATTATGTCGGTATGTATAAAGTCAGTTGGTTATTTCACTTTATCACCAATATAACTGACTGGCTTGGCTACTGGCTTTTCAAATGGATACATTCTACATGGGTACTAACTTAATTTACATACTGTATATAATGAATTCATGTTCATACACATTTATAAAATTGGCTTACGATAACAGTCTTTACTGTCCTGCAAGAGTTAGACGATGGGCTTGTCAATGCTCTTCAGTTTTGACACGCATAAAAAAGTAGAGTCAAAAAATTCTTCAAAGATGCAGGAGGGGGAGATAAGGCATGCCGAACAGTCGGTTAAATCTCACGTGCCTAAAATAATGCATTTTTTAAGTATGGAGAGATACATATAGAAAAATATGTATATAGAAATCGATAGATATAGGCCGATAGATATAGATAGATAGATGGATATAGATAGATAGATAGATATAGATAGATAGATGGATATAGATAGATAGATAGATATAGATAGATAGATATAGATAGATAGATAGATAGATATACATATAGATAGATAGATAGATAGATATACATATAGATAGATAGATAGATAGATAGATATACATATAGATAGATAGATAGATATACATATAGACATACTTAGATAGATAGATAGATATAAATATAGATATAGATAGATAGATAGATATACATATAGATAGATAGATAGATAGATATACATATAGATATAGATAGATAGATATACATATAGATATAGATAGATATACATATAGATATAGATAGATATACAGATATAGATAGATACATAAATATAACTTACCATTGACACTCAAAATTAGTGTCAGCAAAAGAAGTGACGTCCTGAAAGACATCTCGTAACGACGTGAAAAAAAATACTTTTTATTATTTTGTCAAGAGCGAACAAATCAACGCAAGCTTGTTGAATAATGTAAGGCAATAAAACTTTGATTGATTGATTGGGAATGAAATCCACGTGGGATTTAAGCAGTCCCCGCTCGTTGTCTCAAGTAGCCCTCCTATGCATGCATGATACGCTCTGCACGAAAGGAAAGAATGTATTGATTATAAAATCAATTCATTCTTTCCCAGGTCAGAATGTATTGATTAAAGAATCAATTCATTCTTTCCCAAAAATGGCGTTACTCCTACTACTATAACCACTCATAATTTCATGCAAGTATGATTTTTTGAGACAATTTTAATGCTAGTAAAAATGCTGATTTTATTGACTTGTTGTCTTCATATGGAAAGGGTCTATTACGGGAAAATCCCTTTATTATCTGACAACTTTGAAACATTACCATATGTACATGCACGAAGTCGTGATGAAATGGTAACAGGAATAGTGATAATTCCAAGGAATTTATTTCGGAATAACTACAGTGCTGTCTAAAAGTAGCTTGTATTTCGCCCATACAAATTTTTTTGGGGGAAAGTGAGATAACGCTGGATTTACACCAGAAAACACTTCAAAAAAAATTTCCAAAAAACAATATTTTTTCGTAAAATTTGTTTTGACATTTTATGACAAACTACTTTTAGACCGCACAGTATATTTTTCTAACAACTAATGTAATGAATGATCTTTTCGACCCTGTTAATTGTCACACTGCTTAACAATCTTCAAAATGTTATCAGGCAAGGGTGACATTCTAATATTGTAAATATTTAAAGCCAAGTGTGCATACCTTGCAGTCATAGAGTGGAATGGTCGGCTTTTCAGCCACCAGCATCGCAACAAAGATAAATCTGAAATAAATCTGAAATTAGTAAAGTAGCCAGCAATCTCTTTATGTAGGTAGGTACATATATAGGTACATAAAATATATTTTTAATCTTTGTTTCAATTCAGTTACATAATAAATAGAAGATATACAACCTTACCCACATCGGCTTACTAACCTCAATTAGCGATTTTCTTTGACTTGCCTAAATACCAAATCTATAGAGCTAGATAATTAGTAACGATTTCTTTTCCATCCACACTGTAAGTAGATTTAATAAATGCGCGACACATTTCCTGTCCATCTCACATGGCCACTCATCTCACTATATTATGCATGTTTTAGTAGTGCTATTTAGGACAGCTAAAATTTAGCTATAGATGTATGCGACATTCATACTTTGTTAACTTTTACACACCTAAATACAAACGAAAATACCAAACTTCATAATAAATCATCAGTCCAAAATTAAAAGCGAATGAATCAATACTGTATGCCTATTTATTGCATATCAATTGATTTACTGTTAGACTCATTTATGTAATTAATTTTACTATACAACTCATATTACGAACACAAACAGTTAGCACAAATGTATAATGTGTCAAAGTTTATCTTCAGACTCTACATTTACAAATATTTAATATTAACCCTCTCGGCCGGGCCGACTGCATATGCCGCACCGCGCTATTTCATTGTGCACGCGAGTGAAGGAGATGAGACAGATCCGAGTTATTCCCAGGACGCGATTGAACGGCAGTAGCCGCAAGCGGCCATCCTTCCCCTGGGCGAAGCAAAAATACTTCAAAAAACGCGCGCGTGATGACTTGCTAATAGTTTCCACAAATTATACAGGAGAGCGCTGCAGATTTCGTTATACACTAATTGACTAGTGTAGAATTCTATGAGCAGCATCAGAAGTTTCAATTTTGAGGCGCATTTTGGCTTGGAACCGTTGTTTATTGCCTCTATCTGCGGCATAAGCAGTTCAACGCGCAGGGAATGCGGTATGCGTTACGGTAGGGTGCCTGAAGCGAGAACCGCTTCCTGTGGCTCGCTAGCGGCATATGCAGTCCGCCGCCCGTCAGTAGCACAAAATTTCTGTCTCGAGTTGCCTCTGCCCGGCCGAGAGGGTTAACAGAAATTACATATACTTAGTTCAAAGTTCAAATCACATTTATTAGTTAGTGGGAAATAATTTTAATTCATGACCTTATTCAAATTATTACTTTACTTTACTAACGATTTTATCTCCTTGTACAGTCAGTTTCAGATGTGATAGTTCAGTTTTACTAATGACGTGAATTATAGCACTCGAAAATAAAATTAGAAGTAATTTCAGACAGAAATTAAACAATGTCTGCAATTTTGTCTTAACTAGTGTCCTCATTTGCAGTAATATGCCATTGACCCATGTAATGCATTTTGTGTTGTACAGCTGTGTTACCTTTTTAAAGAATCTTCGTGTTTGCTTGCCTATCTTTATAATGTCCTTATGTCGTGTAGCTGTCATCAAGGACCTGTCAAGATTTCAAATAAAAACTAAGATTAGAGTTCTTTGAATAGATAGGGGAAAATGGATCAATACAGTTGTGAAATTATCTTATTTCAGGTAGTTGTACTAATTATTTCACAGTTTTCTCTATGTGCCATGTGCATAATTTCTATATGGAGGAACTGTAAGAGATGCTCCTGCTAAAAGAAGCATTGTGGATTAGAAAGTGGATAGAGGCGAAACCTTGCTTGGTTGAAGCAGGTAGTGTTTTCCTCACTCACCCCTTCCTTTTTCTGCGACAACTACGACAATGAAGCGTAAAACGATGCTATTTCCTAGAATTGAAAATACATCAAAGAGAAATTGACGATCAAGATTGCATTGGAAGATAAAACGTAAGGGAAAGGAGTGGAAGAAGTGAATAGGCAGAGGACGAGTGAGGATCTGTGTATTACACATTTATTATGTGGTGGGATAGGCGATATCCGCTAGATCCGATACACACAAACACATGCTGCTGCTATAGAAGTGGAAAAAGTAAACATTTGGATCCATGCTTGCCAAGAATATAATATTACTACTTCTTGTATGTGTAAAAAGCTGCCGTGTAATAGGAATGGGGATAAGGACAGGACCTTCCATGTCATTCCAATTCACTTTCACCGAACATAAAATTCTCCTTTCCTCATTCTCTGGTGGTGGTGCTGGCTGGTGTGGCAAGAGGAGGGCGACTTTGCTATGTCATTTTAACAATCAGTGGCAACGGCTTTTATTTAGAAATACATTGTGCATAGAATTTACATTAGGGGAAGAATGGTTAGCGAAGAGGTAAGAGGAATAAGTTACGTTATGGACGCGCACGGACGTTATTTATATATTTGTCCCTAGTTTTCATTTGATCGGCGGTAGTTTAGTGGTAATGGCAGATGAGACAAGACCTCAACTGGATTTATTTATAAGTTCAATTGGAAAGTGCGGACGGACAGAGGAAAAGGCAGCAGCAGAGATCTTTTTATTCAGAATTTCCGTGCCGACTTTCTAGTTCCTAGTTTCTGTATTGAATCCAAAGTGAAAATGAGTATTGAACAAACAAAGCCGCTTTTTATTGTTTATTAGGGGAAAGGAGCTGGAGAATGGCCTATACATTTCTTTTATGGCCCTCCACTTTTCACACCCTACTGCTCTCCGCACATTCATATCACATGTCCGCCTTACTCACCTTCCCTACATCTCCTCCCTCTAATACTAATAAGTAGAATACACAACAACTTATGTCTTCAAGTGTCTACACTCCCCTGGACGCCTAGCCTGCCTGCCGCCTCATCCCAAATATTTACTCCTCTACCCAACTGAGCCATTTCGTCCCTATAGAATCCTTTCTCCCTGCTTTGTACACACTGTGAGATCCTTATAGATAGTGCCTCGTATCTCTTACAGATGCTTCAGATAAAGTTATCACTCATTCAACTCACAATAGTTCCAATCTGTTCCTCATGTGTACCCTTATAACTTATCACTTTTCATGCACCCTTTCTCTCTCCTCCACTCAAGCAAAAACGCCTAAAATCTAAACATTTAAATGCCAAATCACGTTTCTCCCCATTCTTTCACACTTGACACGAAATTATGCTCCTCGTCCCACCAGTACTAATATTAACAGTACTTTATTCCGTTTTTTGAGAGGAGCTACCGTAACTTACGATACCTTACGAAAGCTATTTATACATTTTATTAAAACCGTCATTTAAACTTTTGACCTAAATTGATTATGGAAATATTTGGAAGATAGATCCGCAAAATAAAAATCAGGATAAAAGACTTTCATTAGCAAACGAATTAATAAATACAATGAATTAATAAAAATATTATAATGAAATGAAATTAATTGTTGTTGTTATTTAAGGGAAGGGAAAGAGTGAGTGGGAGTGGTGGAGTAATGTCTGAATTGTTGAATTCAACAGGTCAACCCAATTACGGGACGTATGAGAAGAACCGAGTGGTGGACGAGAACGATTTGAGTGGCGGGAGTAGAATAGGTGGACGTGGACAAGGGATAGCGTCCTTTAAGACTGGACTCCTGTCGTCACTGAGCATCTCCCCTCCGCCACTTCTCCAGCAACTGCATCTGCACCTACAGCAACATATCCATATCTCTAGCTACTTGACGAGTTACTTAAGATTCTGCGAGTGCGGAATCAATCTGATGTGCCTCAGCCTAACTTTGATCCTTATTCATTTCCACTAGCTGAATCTGACGTTGATTTTTCAAGTGGAACTTTTTTAGTCTAGAGACACTGAACTAAAGTAAACTAAAATTACCACAAAAAAGTAACGCTACTACATATATAATGCTATACTCTACTACTCTACTACTATAACTTGAAGATTCTACTATATAAGGAAGGACGGATAATATATGTACTTACTTACCATTACGACTTCTATCTACTATCTAAATATACATACATGCGCATCTGGATATAAATTACAATTGTTCTTCTACTGACAACGAGTCGAGTGTTCTCTCCTTTCCTTACAACAACTATACTTTCATCTTACCATAATATTATTACACAATTTACACACTGTCCCTGTATTTCTAATTTAGTGTAGTATAATGTATGATTAGAATGTATTAACATAATTAATTATGTGTGTAATATATAATTATGTGTAACATAAGATAGGTAATGTGACATTGGTAAAAAACTGCATAGCAAGAAACACGCAATATACTTTTAAATATTCCTACTTACAATGAAGTAGCCTGTAAACGGCTCTAACGAACAGATCCTCCTAAATTAAAGTGGTTTAACATTATGTATGGAGCATGTAATTAAAAATGCGTCCCGATCTACAACTTTGAAAAGATATTTCAAAAAGGCTCAGACTTTTATTCTCAACTGACTTTAGGAGACAAACAAAAAGTCTTTCTTCTTCTTCTTCTTTTCGAGCCGCAGTGTTTCCAGCAATAATTCTTTTTCGTTCCGATCCAACACCTACCCTCTGTCACTTCCTACCAAAATCCAATGCTACTTATTCTCCATTCACGAGAGTTTTAGTCTCCGTCTTTCAATTCCATTCGCCTCCATCTTCCTTTCCACTAGAAATCTAGCATCATCCATTCTCTGTTCAAGTCGGATTCAACCCTCTTTCCTACACACACAGTCACAAACGTATAAATCTGATTAAATGTTCTATCTATGACCACTACAGTAGCTACATGATATCGGCAGACCTCTTTTACCAATTATAATAATATAGGTAGGTAGGTAGGCACCTACTATAAATAGTAGCAACTAAATATATAGGTAAGTATACCTAAGTGCATATAGTTCCTACCTAATGGGATAGACACAGTAGAGAAGAAAGGACTGCACCGAAAAAAGAGATAAGTATAAGCACGCACACTTGGGTTTTCACAAAAATTCTTTCTAATCTGAATCTCAAGTGCTGAACACGAGTATTTTCAATTTCGTGCACTTACAATTATTTGTGATGCAGCAGATTTCCTTCAGCATCAGTGTTTACATTTGCCCATCCTAACACAAGAGGTTCCTTTCATAACGAACCATAGATACATCATATACTATACATCTCTGTTAACAATACAATTTTATTCAGTTTTCCTATTTATGCATTTATCTAGGGCTACACTATCTCTGTACGGTGTATCATGCATGTGCAGGGCTTCCAAAAATTAGTACCTTTACCTACCTAGGTTTCAATTCTGTAACCCGGATAGTAAACCCGAAATAAGTGCAGACCATTGTTGGAGATCCTAACTTCAACGTTCATGCATAATAAATAAGTACCAAATTGTATGACATTTAGCATCAATAAATTCATAAACCAAAAAATTGATTTTTGCCTTGCTTTTTCCTAACACAAGAGGTTCCTTTCATAACGAACCATAGATACATCATATACTATACATCTCTGTTAACAATACAATTTTATTCAGTTTTCCTATTTATGCATTTAATTAGGGCTACACTATCTCTGTACGGTGTAATGCATGTGCAGGGCTTCCAAAAAGTAGTACCTACCTAGGTTTCAATTCTGTAACCCGGATAGTAAACCCGAAACAAGTGCATACCATTGTTGGAGATCCTAACTTCAACGTTCATGCATAATAAATAAGTACCAAATTGTATGACATTTAGCATCAATAAATTCATAAACCAAAAAGTTGATTTTTCCCTTGCTTTAAATAACAACAATATTATGCACTTTATTTTATTTTACCATAAATGCCATACAATTTACTACTTAATATTATTATGCATGAAAGTTAGAATCTTCTCTTTGCATCAATTGAATGGTGTGGACTTGTTTCTATCTACCCGGGTTCCAGAGTTATTAGATTTCAAACCTAGGCAGGAACTTTCTGCTACCCCTGTATGTAGGCTCCTGTTATTTTCTCAATGTCTTTCCTAAGTTTGTGGATGTTTGTTTTGTGTTTGTTTACCCAAACGCGACACAACAAACCGTTGCGTAGAATGAGTGAGATTCGAATGTTTTTAGTGTGAGTCAGTGAGTCGTGGAGAGGAAATGATTTGCCCTGAGAAGTATAAGTACCCTCGCGCAAATATAAATCTGTATGTGTGCATTTATATTCTGCATAAACCTAATAATGAAAGTTAACACTAATGTCCTAGATGTAGGAACATTGCTAGATAAATTACTTCATGCTTTTACATGTGAATTTTACGCGACTGGATTACTATGCAGACATGATATTTTATTTTATACGAAACTACAGTGCTACACTTTCAAGGGGAGTAAAACGGAGTAATAAGTAAGTGTATCCACGCGTAATTATACTCGATTTTGGGATATTGAAATGAAAAGATAATCAATGCTACACTTATCGTATCAATAGTAGTTGTCTATTGGTGCAACATTATATACGTTATAGTATACTTATAATTAGCAAATATGTGAAATGTGAGTCCTTTGCTTCTCAGCGCCATTGCACACTGCACTCCAATTCCAAACATTCCTTAATTCAACATAAATAGAAAGTCTCTGTCAAAAATTAACATGACTTTGTTGGTACGAATTCATACGTAGGTACGCCAATACCAAAAACACATTTTAAAGAATTCAGAAAATGTAAAAAGAAAATCCTAGGCAATCAGAGATAATTCTAACCATGCCATCAATTAAATTACCTGCTACCACTTATCAGTCCTTGTAAAGTCAGGGCAGACCGCCGGCACATCCAGAATCGTTTAGCAACTTTCTGGATTCACATATGTAGATTATTTTTTCCTCAGTATAAACGTTGCATAAAAACAGGCCTCGATATCATCGAGAGTTGTAGTTGCCATAAGCAAGTCACTGCCTTGCAGCATTTCTGATTGCTTGTCAGGTCGTGGAAGATTAAAACACATTTTAAAGAATTCAGAAAATGTAAAAAGAAAATCCTAGGCAATCAGAGATAATTCTAACCATGCCATCAATTAAATTACCTGCTACCACTTATCAGCCCTTGTAAAGTCAGGGCAGACCGCCGGCACATCCAAAATCGTTTAGCAACTTTCTGGATTCACGTATGTAGATTATTTTTTCCTCAGTATAAACGTATAAAAACAGGCCTCGATATCATCGAGAGTTGTAGTTGCCATAAGCAAGTCACTGCCTTGCAGCATTTCTGATTGCTTGTCAGGTCGTGGAAGATCCAACACTTTAATTGTGCATTTATTTGGTTATTTAAATTTGTAATACATAGTCAACATCCCTCTAAATTGTATTTCAAACATTTAAGCTGCTACTTATTCTTGTAGGTAAAAATGTTTGTTGTGATCCTTTTTGCATGGGGGAGATGGAATGATCAGATCAGAAAATAAAAGTATAAACAGGCAAAATGTAAAGTAGGTTCAATCACAGTATTATACCAATAATAAAACATGTACCCTTTCTTTAGTGGGAAATGGTTTGGATGATTTTAGTAAATGCAAATGATCAGTGAAAAAGCTAAAACACACGCCAAATAATTTAAATGCATTAAAATCCTAGTCAAAAAATTTTTGTTTCCATATTCAATATGAAGTAGTTATACACGTCCATTGAGTCCATATATACGCTAGGATATCATTATGTTATAATAATATGTGCTAAACTACTCTGTTATGTTTAGGAGACTACATAATATGATGACACAACAGAAAATATAGAAACTTAGCTAACTGACTACATAAACCATCGAGAGAGAATATTTATATCGACTACACGAGTTCACATGTAAAATCCTATGCTTTGCACAAAAGCCACCTATTTCACTATCAATGAAAAAATTCAGTTAAATTGGAAATGAACGGGGCACTGTGAGACTAGGGGAAATGTTTGGCTTCTGCAGTTGCATAGTTGCATCTGCATCTTGCATCCATGTTCCCTTTCCTTCTAATAGAAATGAGCAGATTTCGTAATCATGAAAAGCTTTTGATTCTATATAGACATCACATCAGTATCTGCAGATTACGGACAAATCATACGTTAAACAAAATTATTTCTTACATACTTACAGATAAACTTACCTATGCGTATGCGTATACATCTATTGGCAATGACCTCTACACACTTCACCATAGTGGCCCAATTATTCATGTTCTGCTTGCTGTACGACTTAACAGACATATGTTTAGCCTACACATTAATCATGAGTGGTTCACGGAGAACTCGTATGATTTAGTATTTGGGGGTGTGGAGAAATCATATCTGGAAAAGGAGATATCGTATCTGGGCGTGGAGAGATCGTGATTGCATGCAAATGGAGGTATCGTGTAAAGAGGTTTATACGGCAGAGACGAGTCAGGATCAACAATTATCAACAGGATAAGAAAACTTTCTGTTATGTCAGTACCCAGATACGATATCTCCATATAAGAAATAATCTATACGAGGTTCTCTAGCTAGTATTATTGTATAGGGCACATAATTTCTATTCAATGTAGGGATTTTGCATACGTATAAATAAATGTTGTAATCATTCAGTGGACTCACCTTTACCTTAGATTACTTACGACGCCGTACCGCTAAACAGTTCCATAGCCAAAGTCACTTATAAAAAGTAAAGTAATAGTTTAGAAAAATGGTTAAGTCTGACAGGTAAATAAATATTTAGATCAATTAAGTAAATAATTAGGAACTGCTGTGTATCGTAATTACTTGACGCATTTGTAAAAACTAAAAAGTAGAAAATGAATGTATGTATAATTATAATAATAAATGTCAAACGATTTGTGACCCACTACACCCAAATAATAATGCACTATACTGTAACTAAAATATGTGTAGGCTGGTATTGTATTTTGTATTGAACTAATTACATAAGATGACATGACAGAAGTTGGTAGTTACGAAATCAATCTTAATGCGAAAATCCCCAAGCTAAGTATATACTTGTATTTGTATTGATGCTGATTGTATTTATTAAGAATATCTGTCTGTGCACTTAATAAAGGGAGGAACAGTTTAAAGTGAAGCAGAACGACCAATGAGTCTTAATTTCATTCAAAATCTCAATGGTCATGCTTTGTGCAAAAACCCATTCCCCATTTTCTTAACATTTCACTAAACAGCAGCAGACAGTACGAAAAGAATGTATTATATATAATGACGATGTATGGACCTAACTCGTATAAATTTATGCCATAGTAAATGTAAGCTAAAAATAAGATATTGGTACATACACAGAATAAGTAAATTGCGCACTTAAATAATATATCTGTAAATAAATAAATAATGAATACTACTTTATGTTGAGTGTACTACATAAGATCTAATGCTATAAGTAATCATAAGTAGAATATAATACTGTAGTAGTAATAATAAAGTATATCTGTACTACTATGTATGTATAATATTTACTAATAAAGATGTGAATGGCCGACAGAAGAAATACAAAGAATTAAATGCGTACGTGCATAGGGATAAAAAAAGTTAGAGAAAAAACAAAAATGTTTTGTTTGTAAATATTTTATATTTATTCACTATCGAATGCTCCACACCAATAAATTATTGTCGAAAAAAACAAAACAATGCGAATTTCACTTGAACAATAAGTCTCTATTCTTCCTCAGATAATCTCACTTATTGTTTATGTAGTTGATACATATTTTCATCATATAGCTTTACTTATTGCTAACTGTTGCTAATACTAAAATATCAACTAATTAAAGCTACTCGTACAGATATAGGCAACAATGACAATTATTTTAAAATGCATAAATTTCTTAAGATTACAATATTACTGATACAGTCATTCGTTATTTTTGCTATTGCGGAAGTCAGTGAGAGTCCAGTTTTCATTATTCATAAATTAGAACAAAATATTTAAAGAGGAGACAGATAGATAGAGAGAGGTGAGGATGGCTAAATTTATTTAGGACTATTTATTCTTACTAGTATAGGAGTATGTAGTAGTAGACAGGAGGAAGGCTGACTTGTTAGTTATTTATTTATTGCTGTCATAATCTGTACAGAAGAAAAAGGAGAAGGTGATGTGAGTTAAATTAAGAATCAATTAAGAGTGGTGTGATGGTGTGTGCTGTGCTACCTACAACAGCTTCAATGTAGATGTGTCGTCGAGTACTGTACTAATGGCAATGGATTCGAGAAGTGTATAGTAGCTGCTAATTTTTGTTGGGAAGAGTCGGAAGAGATTTCAGTTGATTTGTATGTCGAGAGGAGGATTGAACTTCCACACGGCGTCGTCCGCGTCCTTCCTGCTACACTTGAAATCAATCTTGTACAGTCCCGAGACGAAGAAGATGAGTGAGAGCGAGTGCTGGAACGAGTTTCCGGGTCCAATCTAACGACATGTCATAACGATTACTTAAGTACCATTTGCCATTTGGCGAGCTCTTCTTCCTCTCAAGAACATTTCGGCGGCCGCGAGAGCCAGACGCAGCTACGACTCTACGACCTACCTACACTTTCCATCATCATCTCCTCCTTCCTTCTTCACCATTGTCTCCTCTCCACCTACCCTGCCTGCCTGTCGTGTCCTCTTCCCTCTACTCATATTTATATTCATATCCTATACGACTACGTCTTACACTAATAAACCATTGTAAAAACGCATGTAAAAAAGTAGCGCTACAGGCAAAGGGTACACTGTAAAGAGGCTAAGGGATCATTCCAGTTCGACGATATCTTCCAAACGTAAAGGTTACCCGTTAATTTTGACATTTTTACAAAGTTTTGCGGTTACACGGGTAAAACAATCACCACGACGTGTAGTAGTACTTAGGTAAATCGCACATTTACCGTGGAATGCATACCTTGTAAAAAAAGGTCAAAGGGTCATCCGATTGACCCCATTTTTGGAAGTAACCTCTCCTTGATCCCATAAACACATACTAAATTTGAATGGAGATGGAGTATCTCAAACCCTTCATGAGTTATTGCAATAACAGACGGACAGACTTATATTTCGCATAAAGTAGCTACTACTACTTAATAAGAGTCAAGTTGACTCGAGGAGCCCAACTTGAGAGAGAAAGAGACGAAGATCGTAGAGTGGAGAATAGAACAACAAAACTCTTCTAATGTCTTTCTCTTCCTCTGCGACGTTCAC
>JABASI010003053.1:0-17570 GCA_019776505.1 Tomocerus nigrus | reverse complement strand
AATATTTAATACTTACTTTACTACTACATAAACTGTGCAGTAACCTACGTAGTAAAATTATCTGAACTTTACATTTTACAACCTACATAATACAGAGTAATATAACATACTGATATAATAATATTATTTTGCCTTTAAGTGACGTGTGCAGGGTTTTCAGAACAAAAAAATGAAGTTCTGGTAAAATGACCATGTAAATGCATTAGCCACGTAGTAAAGACTCCATATCTCTCGAATAAATCATTTCACTAGTAGCTAGATACCTTCATTTGACTGCTGTTTCACTTGGCTGACTTACCTTTGGATATAATAAACTTCATCTACAAAAAATGTGTATACAATACAAGCGTAGAATTTCATTGTGATTTTAGCTTAAGACTTAAGAACTTAAGCTCTTGTAGATACAGGATACAGGGAATAGTTTGGAGTGTGGATGCGAAAAAACCTTCTTTTTATACAATCCTATATAAGCCAATAGAAATACTCTTGGTCTACATTATATTCAAATGCTAAATATAAAAAGGTGAGAAAAATTTCAGATGGATTTCGTTGCGCAATCTTGAGGGACTACAATTTTGTAGCTTGCGAATCAAGTTGAATTAAAATCGCCAAGCAGATAAATACCTTCATTTACATTGCAGTCGAGTTATGTGTAGGGAGAGACAAAGGTGCTAGAATAATGAATAATATACCTTACATTTTTAGACACAGCTAGGCACAGTTTAAAATTGATGTAGGAGCAATGCTCATGAACACGAATTACAAAAAGCAATTTTAAATTTTGCATACTTAACTGATCATTAGAATTATCAGATTTTTACAACCTGTAATTATTTATTGGTGTCAACTTATCAACTTTCGGTCGTCATTATATTTACCTAACATAACTAATTACTAATTACATTTATCATAGACTGATGCTGACTGATAGTTGTACTAGGCTATAGAAGATAATGTTTAGATATAGAATACTATTCTGCGCTACTATTCATAATCATAATAATATGAAGATTATTTTATTATTATGCAGCTTGCCTCTCAGACTATTCTCTGTATGCAGCCTTTGAGGCAGGAGATAAATACTAATTTGAAAATAAATGTTTATAAGATAATAATGGAATTAGATAAAATTCTTTCAACAAATGAATAGAGTTTCACCTTGAACCTTTATTGATGTCAATTGAGTATAAATGTAGTATGTCTACAGATGAAATCATGATCTTAATTCTATTTAAAGCAAATAATTTAGTTAAAGTTGGTTAGACACCATATTTGGCGACAAGAGTTTCGACCAAATCAATATATTGTTTTTCAGCCTCTTCCTTAGAGGTACCTTTCTTCTTTTCCCAAGAGTCCCACTTCGCCTTTCCCTTTAGGTCAAGCATACCTGGCCGATCTGAAATTCAAAATAACACATTATTAGTAAAAGTAAATAGTCCACCAAAATATTGAAAATTGTCCGTGCAATCGGGAGAGTTTGCACGTCTAGACATGTCATTATGATTAATTAGCCATACTATTACCTAAACTGCCCTCATGGGGACAATGCTAATAATTAGTATAGTCAAGTAGTCGTAACAAAAACTTGCAATTATATCAATCCCATTTTTAGCTAATACTATATAATGACTATATACAAGTCGCAACTCGTTACAAAACTTGTAATTAAAATCGATATCAATCACACGCTTATGCTTCCCTATTCCCTACGTGTGCGTGTATTGAACTGTACTGTGTTCTGTACCCTATAATTAAGCTGTCATTAATTCCAAAAAACAAACCCGAATTGTGCTACAGTTTCACAATAAAAACCCCATCCATAAATTAAAAGAATCACTTTAATTTAGATTTTTGACTAATTAGGTAAAGGACCCAAAAATGAAAATACCTCAAAGCAATTTGTTTTAAATGTTTGCAATTACATTTAATTGCAACATACTACACACAACGTGAATTAATAGAAATGTGCTCTACAAACAGAGCTACAGTCGTATTATTTGCATTACATCATTTTTGTTAAGTTTTATTTTTTGGGGAAGTTTCAAAGCGTATCTGCAACCAAATATGCAAGCAGTATACAGCATACCAATACCATACGTATGTTATAAATTATAAAGTATAATTTTCTTTTGGAGCCATGTTCACAAAGACAATAATGGCCCTTAAATTACATTGAAAGTTTGAAAGAGCTGTCAATATCTATGCTTTTTAGATATCGCTGGGATAATTGGAAAAATGGAGACAATTAAATTAAAAATACTTCACTGCACTGCCTAAGTCATAAGCAGACAAAAATTTTAATATTTCCGATTCTTTTCATTGTATTGACAAAAGTTAGAAATAAACAGAATATTTTATAGTGAAATGAATCTTCCATAAAATGCGTCTCCGCCTCGATCTACGCTTTAGATGGAGACTATCAAGTTAATTTGTTGGTAAATAGTTATAGAATTCCACTAAGAAAAATTTGCAACAAAACCCGCAAAAAAGTTTGGCAAGATATAAATTTAAAAAAAATAAAGTATTTAGAGTATTCAGCATTTTAGCTACGTGTCAGTTAGTAGAATCAAAAAAATCAATTTAAAATTAAGTTTTGTAGAATTTGAAGACTGCAAACTTACCGGTATTTACATCACCAACACTTGCTTGCTTAAAGAGGCCATATACTTCAAGAAGTTCTTCATTGGTAGGAGTACCCTTAAGCTTCTTGACCTTTTCGGCAGCTTCGTGGAAATTCTAAGAAAATTGAATATTATAATAATATTAGTTCGCAATTTCGCATTAATTTGTTTATTGGAGGTTACAGCTGATGCCTGATGCTAATAACGCCTAATGTAGTTTTCGAAATAATAATTACTGAAATAGTGATCCAATTCCACAATTTAATTTTTGATTTATGATTAATTTTTTGTCCAATTTAAAAAATTGAAAACGACAAAAATTGCATTACAACCGTCAAATTAAAGTTGTCATCTATAAATTAATTATTTACTCGATCATTATTAAAAATGTGAAAGTGAATTTCAAATTTACCATTTTTTAGTTGATTAGTATTTTATTTCCTCTTCAGTGCAAGACTAGAGATCCTCTCCTGGAAGAATGGTGAATCTTGAAGACGGAACGGAAGCGGTGTGGTCGGCTGGAGTTCAACTAGGTTTCTGAAGCCGGTTTTCAATCGAGAGCAGAAGAATAGTGACAGTGACTGTTCGGCAGTGAGCTCCTAGCTACTCGATGGCATGGCATGATAGCACATAATTATGGAGCGGATATAAAGCATTAAAAGTACCTAATCCATCCAACATTTTTCCATACCTTATTGCATACTCTAACATTTTTAGTTGGCAAGATAATTCGCACAAGCAGGTATTATAGGTTAGCAAATATACCACAGACACGTCAAAAAAGAAGAGGCTGCTACATACATTCACTACTCTACTCACTGCCTTTTATCCCTGCTTCTTATGGTAGAATTTTTGCTGAGAGTGAGAGACCATGGAATGAGCATTGACGAGGATCATAAGCATGACTATGGACTATAATATATGGGTCTATGTGGCTGAGTTTCATGAGAACCACTATAGAAAATAAATAGAAAACAGTCAGAGTCAGAGTCACAGAGCCATGAATCCATGTCCATGATTCAAGTACGGCATGCATTCTGGAAGAACTTTTCGAACTCGACTCGACACTGGATGGGAATCAAGAGAAGGCGGAGTTTTGACAATCGACTAAGTCAGGATTCCATGGACAAACAATTCTGTTGTCCATGCATGTTGCAGTCTGCTAGCCATTATTCCACGATGACTAAATAAGAATGTTGAATTCATTAATGGCCATAACATAATTTATCATTCGATCTTCCGACAGTTGACAATAAAGTATTTTCTAGATTTTGAAACCGCAATTTTGGCAAAAATTAAATATTTTAACTGAATACAATAATATTCTTTTTTCGTGTATATAATTTCTTCCTGGACATTTTTTGGCGTGCTATTATTATATGGGACAGGAAAAATGAGATGTTATTTTATTTACATGACGAAATACGAATAAATGTAATTTACTTTACATAATGAAAGACATGTCATTTACTGAAATGAGGAAAGATAAAATGTCATTTACTTATGTGATTTATATGAGTTGTGTGTCAACCATGGACATTGATAGTACTATATATAACTAAAATGCACAACCCTATATGTGCATAAAGCTGTGCATAAAATCAGAGAATACTATTGATATGCTGATATGCACTCATTCGATATACTTTCTCCGGTTACTGTTTTCTGTACTTACTTTCACCGAACTTTTACCACCGAGAAGGTTTGAACTCTTTTGAGTCGGTGAAAGGGTATGTTGAAGTTATAGAAGTTAGATTATTATAGTGCATGGAAATGGAAAAAAGGACTGTACGCTAAAGGCTTTTCAATTGATTATAATTTTTTTATTAAAGTGTAGTTTTTGGAGAATACTTAGATAGAATAGTAGTAATAGATGCTTAGTTAGCTTTTTCACGCAACGCAACTTTTGGGTTGAAAAAGCTAACTATCTAATGCTGGGAAATATTATTTAAAATCAGGCGTGCACTCTTTTTCTCGAAATCCTGTATTATTTCTTTGAGTTTTTGGTCTAGTATATATTTTGGCAATTGGCATTCATTTCTTATCATAAAATTACGTGTTTTGTGCTTAGTACATAAAACGCAATTAATTAGATGCAATATTTATAAATAATTAAAAATTACATTAAAAATAAATTGATATTTGCCTGTGCAGATTGCAGAAAAGAAAGTCAAAAAAGTATCAAACATTTATTTTCACCATTCACAAATTTACAACACAGCAAGCACAGTCGACGTATTAAACGTGTAGAGAAACAATAAGTAGCCCTGCATTGTGAATAAACCTTCTTACTTGTTGTCTGATATGGGAATATTTGGCGCAAGGATTGGAAAGGTAGTTCAGGCTGACCACGCCGCATCTGCTCCGTAGAGTTTCTTTCGCCTCGTTGCTGAAAACGATTGGATCAAATTCTGACATCTAATTAACGATTATAAAATGGTAAGTTTAATTTTATATAAATTCTTAATATTTTATACCATTATTTGCTCGAAATTTGACAAAATGCATTGCTATTTATTAATTAACACAATAGTTACTTAATGTAGTGATTTTGGCTCGGGATTTAAAGATTCAAGATGAATATTGGATTAGACGTTCAACATTGGACATACATACAAATTACAATTAACTTTTTCCATTATATAGATGATGAATGGATTTACATTTTACATTGATTCAAATGACATATTTTTTCCAAGTAGCCTCCAATGGAAATTATCATTATAGGCTGCCAAAAAAGCCAATTAATTAATGCAAAGTTTAAAGTTAGGCTACACATGTGACATGACAAAAAAGCGACGGTCGCAAACTTGTTAAGTATTGACCTACAACAGCTGACAGTCTATGATGGTCAGCTAACTTTTGTTACATTTATAGCTTTCTCAGTAGCCTCCATCATCAATTTCCAAATTAGCATTGTCAATAAGTTATCAATTATAAAGACAATTTTGAATTTAAGTTTTCAGTTTTAGGCCGCAAGAAGCCAATTAACTTCCTCAACTAAGTTTCAAATGCCCTTTGGAATATTTACTTAACTGTGTACTGCTTATTTTTGATAGGCAAAGCGTACAAAGAAGGTTGGAATTGTGGGAAAATATGGTACTCGTTATGGAGCCTCCCTCAGAAAGATGGTAAAAAAGATGGAAATTACCCAACACGCTAAATACACCTGTACTTTTTGCGGAAAGGACGCTATGAAACGGACGTGTGTAGGCATTTGGTCTTGCAAACGTTGCAGAAGAAGTGTAGCAGGTAATATAATTAACTGTTAAATTACTTAAATATCTATATCTTTATTTTATCAATGATGTCTGCACTGCAGTCTGTATTAATGTATCTTAAAATATGTAAGCTAACTAAGTCGTCATTTCATCAAGGTCAAAAATGTATGTACATAGGTGGTATGTAAGTAATTAGTCAGAGAACTTCCGAGAAGGGATAATAATTGATAGTTATTGATATTCAAAGTATTCTTAGCCTCTTTTTAAGGTTATCAGTCAGTAGTAGAGTTATTTAGTTCGTTTATCGGAAGAATTACACAAAAATATGCATTTCTTAATAATTGTTATATTGTTATTGTTATGCTAATTGATTTTACTATGAAAATGAACAATGAGGCTCAATATTTGCAGTTTGAAAGTTTACGTTGCACGCTAATTATTTATTTTGTTCAGGATCTTGTCAAGAGCCTGATTGAACCCGCCTTCGGATTGGTCAGTTGTTAAAGTTATTTTCAAAATGGAGCACTTCAATTTGCGCTGACAAAATTCTAGGTTTTTAATTTCGAATTATTGGGATTCATTTTAGGCTGGATTTTAGTTTTAGTAATGCTTTATTTATTACTCAGCTTTGAAGCACAAGTTACAATTCGTTCGTACAAAACATTATCCAGCCTGGATATGAAATACTTGCAAATATTAATATTATGTAAGTGTGGGTGCAAGTGATCAGTACTTTATATGGAAATTGGAGTAATAGTAGTCTAATGTTATGTAAGAGACGAATTCAGAGATTAAACGAATTATAAATAATTGTGATTCAAAGCAGCGCAATAAATACTATTACCATACTAAAATACATCCCAAGAAGAAATTCCAAATTAAAATCCTATTGGAGTGCTCTATTTTGAAAATAACTGACCAATCATAGGGGGTTCAATCAGGCTCTTGACAAGATCCTGAGCAAAATATTTAGGTACAACAGTACAGCAGAAAGTTTACATTTACTTTACAACTAAACTAGACAAGTCTGTTGGTTGTAAACTTTTTGTAATTATTTGGGAACTTTTCAAATGGTAGCTTTTACCAACATTTTGATTCTGGAATTCACCCCAATCCATGCCTTCTTACTCGACTAGTTCCTAATCCTACGTTTGCCCCCAAATTAGTGGTCGTGGTACTTTTTGCGGCTAATAAAAATGTCTAAATGGTACATAATATGGTCATGTGATGATGTAGGAAATTGATTGGATTGGATTGAATATTGATGCTTGCCTTCAGAAATTCCCAGAGATAACTAATTCGATTACCATTTTTTGAATAGGTGGTGCCTGGGTATATTCTACAACAGCAGCGTCATCAGTCCGTTCTGCCGTTCGCCGTCTAAGAGAAATGAAAGAAATCTAAATTGTTAACTAGATGATAGAATTTTCTTTCAAATAAAATATTTGATTACAATTCCTGTGTTTGCCCTGCACAACTTCTTTCAGCTAAGTTAGCGTTAATATAGTAAAGTATTTATATAGCACTAAATATAGAAATTACCAGTGTAAAGTAAAAATCTTTTTTGTCATCATTGAAAAAAGTTATTAAGAAGTTATATTCCGTCCGTTTCAGTCAGCCTGCTAAAATTGTTAGAGGATATTTGTCAGGAAAGGAATGTGACAATATGAGTAGAGTCATTTTCATAAAAAGCATGTCATGTCATATCAGTGCCATTAGCTAATTTAACTCTAATTTGTGCAACGATAGTCTAGTTTTAAGAAAAAGATTTTCATGTTTTCATAAGTTTATATTAGTCTTTCTTTGATTAGGAGACAGAATTCAAGGGTTATTCGTCTCCACAAAGCTACTTCCTAGACGTAAATATTTTAATAATAGAATACTCAAGTCAAGATCAAGACTACTGTCGTCAAGCACCTGAAAATTTTCCTCCATGATAATCGGACGAAGGATGAAATGGACAAGTTCGAGAAAGATATTTTGCATGTCTAACTGTAGGCTAACATGTCTGTGTAGTGTGTGCTACATGCTAATCTTGACTTTGAATTTTAACGTGTATTTGTTCTGCATAGCCAAATGTGGCTTCTACAAATATCAGCATCCTTTATACAGAAGACATGTACCTATTTAGGTATCTCTTTATTGTCGTGGTGGTAAGTCTAACATTGATTGTACTATAGATAGTTTGCCGCATAATGTCCCTTTATTAGGCGAAAGTAACCGTACCCGAAATCCGTATAAACTGTAAATTACGTTAGGTATTTCTTTATTCTCAAGAGATGTCAAATGACATGAGAACTTATATTTTATACCGTTGACATTTTGTGATTATTCTTTGATATCTGGTATTTTAAAATGTGATTTATACTAAACACGCTCTGATTCCGAGTGTGTTATACTATATCACCATTATATACTTAGCCATTGCCCATTACGGTCAGTTGGAATCTTGGAGTTCATCAAATTGGTATTGGTGCATTGAAGTTACATCTTACATCATGCTAGAAAGTACGTTGCAGCATTGCGTCGTCTCGTCCTCTCGTCTGCCTGCATGTACCTTGGGAAAAAAATAAACGTACACAATCCAAATTACAATGTCACTAAGCAATCCTATTTTGCAGGCTGTGTCTTACGGCTAACATAGAACAATATAATATTATATACCTAGTTAGGCTGGAGAAAAACACGTTAATGTTTCACATGATTCTATAGGAAATCCCTTGGCTCGTGCAAAGCAATCCCTTAGCTTTCAGACAGTCACGTTTTACACGTACTAGCTAGCATAATATATGCCTAAAAAGAAGGAGTCGGCGGAGCTGCTGGAGACAAAGAGAGGAGTGAACCCATATTAGTTGTTTTCGTCGTTTTCTCTACCTGTCGTGTCCCATCTCCCATCCTCTTTGTTGGATTCTGGAACAGGAAGAGAACTTTTCCTAAAAAGTTGTGCATACAGTTTGTGTAAGGACTATAGAATAGATATGGTAAAATGATGAATGTGTAAAATGAGACAGGCATAGATGTGTTACGCTATAATGAAATGTAAAGCAAGCAGCGAAAAAGGTAGAAAAGCAATTTATTATTCTGAAGAATGATAGTAATAATATATTCCATTTTAAGCCATACTTGGGTGTTTGTTTTTCGTTGGAATTTCATAGACTCATTCCTATACAGAATAAAACGAAGGTGTTTTTGTATATAGAGGAAATAGCAATGTGATACATCAATTTGTTTCAAGCCTAAAAATATTTGTTACATGTATATTAGGAAAAAAAGTTATTTCAGAAAGACGGTTGGGACCAAACAGTATTATTATCCACACAAGGTGAAAATATAGAAAGGTGGAAATAAACGTGAACACATTTACCACAGACTTATGCTAATAAAATGGGGTTGCATGTCAAAGGAAAAGCGGTACATAACACGTGCATGTGATTTTACAATGTGGGATAAGGTGTAGGAAAAGCAGTAAAATGAACCTGATCGGTAACAAACGGCAAATGAGATGCAATTCAATAGAGAATGATAGTGTTATTAACGAGAAATTTATTATGCCTATAAAGTGCTGTAAATCTGAGTGATGCATATGATAGCAAATGTCATCTGGCTATCACATTACCAATAATTTCCAACTGACGTAATGTCTGGCAGCAGCCTTGACAGTTCTGCTTTCTCTCGTGTAAAATCTCATCACCAAATAACATGGTTTGTGTGTTGTGATCTATTATTAGCATATATGCACGTCCAAACACAGTATGTGTGCTCAAGTTAAATGATAATATGCCACATACATGCGGTGGGGAATAAAAGGAAACAAAAAGGATCGATTTTCCTTTTATTCTCTAAAGAGAGACAGAGACAGAGAGAAAGCATACGTTTCTTCCATAATTGTGTTGCGAATAGGTTTATTAGGATCAGATGTGATGATTGTCTTTCCATGTGCGTCAGATGAGATTGTCCCGTAGATTACATTCTCTCTCTTTCTACTTTCCACTTTGGACCTAGCCGAAAGCAAACATGCATAGTAAGCATGTCTATCCACTTAAACTTATCTACTTACTTGACAGGTTGTTAGTTCATGCCATTTATTTGTCTACTCTCTTTTTCTAGGCTGCACTCATTTATACACACAATTTGTTTACATGTCCGTCCTTAGATTCTTCATTGCACCACACACGATAAATTATTTAGGTTTAATCTCCTCGAGTTTTAATGTTATTATTATGTACAGAGAGTAATTTTAGCATAACCCACTTTGTAAGATGTACATTAAATGGAGAATCTCTGCCTACTTTCTTCTGCCTACGCCCCAAACTATCCAAATAAAGATGAAGACGAAGCAATTCCATTTATTTCTGCATAGAGGAGAAAGGTGAAAACTACTTTGTGCTCAGTAGTGGCACTTTCACACAAAGAAAGAATATTAGCGTCATTTGCATTTGTGAAAAACAAGTCTGAGGCTGCGACTTCTCTTTTAGCCTGCCTCTCGCGTCCTCGGACTTTTACCGCAACTGTGTGCATTCCGAATTCAGTTAGCTCCTTTGAGTTGTTTATGTGAAAGTATGTACACGAGCCAGGAATGAGATCATTTCTATATATTATTTATAAACGCGAGCTTACACTTGATGTTTACTAAAGTATGATTTCCTTTTTTCTCCTATATATATTCAAACTAGACACTGTATGTAGATATCCAAGTGTTAATACGCAATTCTGTATAAAAGCGTGGGGGCATATATATGTATTCATGTGTGATATTTGATATAGCTTACTTACGCCTTAAAAAACGTCTATGATAACTTTTCACTTTCTCTCACTATTGGAACGTGGAAAGATGAAATGAAATCCAAAGAGAATCCAGATGAGATGAATATGTGATGGCTGTCAAAGGAAATTGGAAACAGGAGCTGGGCCGGAAACCAGATGGAAATTGGATATCATATTGTGTATGCAGCTTTCAATGTAGGAACTAATACTACCATGCTCTTCTGACTCTTATGACCAGGTTACATTCGCTTCGTTTCCTTTTCTCTGTAAAATTTTGAATGGGAGCAGTAGGTAGACAGAATAGATAGGATCAACTATAGATTCCGGACTATTATATTCGGTGAAGAGAAAAATACTCCGCAGTTTTCGTGATAGGATCTTGTAAATATAGGGATTTTACTTAGTTCAGCATCAGCACTATCAAATAATAAGAAAAATTTACATTTTACTGCAACTTGTGTGGACGTATTTATATAGGTAGCTACTTTAGCATCGGAATATAAAGAGACTTCATTCCAAGATATGAATGCATAGTGCTTGTATAACAAGCTCGCATAATTTTCATCAGACTTTCACTAGAATCTCCATAATATTCGCTAACATGATACTGCATTGAATTAATTCTCAATTTTTTAAACTTTCACCTTCCAGACTTTCTCTGTATAATATCCGCCGCTGAAATATTACTTTTCCTCATAATATTCCTTACAGTTGTAAATGAAGACACGGGTAAAAAAATTAACTGTAATTATCCGATATGCGCAAAGAGTTTTTAATGAAAGTTTTTTGTTTAATGCTCTTAAGTTTGTTAATGGTTACGCCTACTTATTTCTGAGGTTGATATGATGTTTTAGTTTGAAAAATAAGAACGGAAAGTGCCTGCAATCTAAACTAGCGTCATAATATTTTCTTACGCCAACCAAGTCTAGAACAGTTATTCGTGAGGACCATTCATTCATATGTGTTCACACACGATACATGGAGTTATAATAATATTTTCACTCTAAACAGCCCTTACTCAAGTTACTTGGGAAGAGGCAAAGAAACCAAAAGAAGAATTTTCTTGGCTAATACCAGTTTTTATGAAGAGGGATTCCTTATGTGTTTATTATGAAAGAAAGCGCAAAGTCGTTCTTCGGAAGATTGCGAGAGGAAGGAAAGAAATTTAATAACTTGCGAATGAAATGCATATGCCAAGTAGTTATATACGTGTCAGTTTCAATTCAGTTCCCCTTCAAGGATGAAATGTCCCAGAGAAAGTTGGGAAAGGAAGAAAGTCTGATAATGCATGGGGACTTGGCACTGTAAAGTCGTAATAAAAGTAAGTTTGCCATTCTTTAAAATACATTAGGCACTGTATTGGTCCTAAGAGAGTGAGAGTACCTACCGTTAAAAAATTCCTTAAGCACTAAGAACTTGTATTTACTTTGAAGAAATGCTCTCGTAGTCTTTCTCTTAACTTTTCTTCATTCATAAGTGCAAGAATAAAAGGATTGTAATACAAAAGGACAAAGTTAAGTTTGTTAAGTTATAAATAGCATTGTCTACGAAGGGGCAATGTCGTTGAAAATTAGTTAACAATGCCATTCGTAGCTTTATATATGTTCTTTTTAAATTATTGATTATGTTTTTCTAAGTTTGAGTCTAAGAAACGTAGAAAGAGAGCCGCTGGAAGAGATTTATGAGGCTTTGTACGCGACAGAAGAATAGGTCGTCCGTAATTCCGTAGACTTATGTTGGATTAGAATTGTGACTATGGCATACTATCTGTTGTTAGTATAACGGGAGACTTTATCAAGAAGATGCGCAATTTAAGAAAATGGTTCAGAAACTTGTTATTTCCTCTCCAACATACAAAAGAATAAATACAATATGCAATCAAATCGAATGTATGTATGAATTGATTTAATAAATCTTGTGAAATGCTCAGTTTGCATAATACATTGACTAACATTGCACCATTGAGAAATAGGACAATAGCACCAGTAAATAGTGTGTAAGCAACTTTTGCTAAATTCTTCAGAGAGCACTAGCTTTTAGACACTAGTGCTCTAACAAATGCAATAGAAAAGCAATTTGAGTTTGGATTGGAGTCAGCTTAATGCTGTACATTATGTAATATTTGATCCACGACGCACGTAGCATAGATACAATAATACATCTCTACAGTTGAGCAGAGGAGTTAAAGCGAGGTAATAGGTACTTTAGTGACATGACAAGCCAATTTTCTCGGTGAAAAGAGTTGTTTTACAGTGGGAAAAGATATTAAATTAGTTTTTTGACCTCATTTTCTCCAGATAGAGAATAAAGAAGAAAAGAAAGTTTAGAAAAGGGTCTTAGAAGAACGTAAAGAGGATTTCCCCTAAAAAGATAGACAGCAGGTGACAGAAAATGCTAGATATCCATAATATGAAGATTACCATTACCAAAGGAGTTAAGCTTAATTCTAGCATTGAATTCCAGGGAAAGTAAAAGAAGGGGCAGTCAAGTAAGAGATAGAGAGAAAGGAACAAGAGACAGATAACCCGAAGCTTCAGATGCAAAAGAAAATGTGAAAACGGCAAGTGCCTAAGTAAGCATGTAAAAGGTAAATGGTAGGAGAAAGGCTTTTAGTTTCCTAAGAGTACACCAAACGAAACTAAAGACATTCAATTGAGCTAGAATCTATATCCACGTAGGTAACTATTCTCTTTTCTAAAGATAGAAAGAGGAGAGGGACTGGTTCATGTTAAAAAAGCTAATTCTAAAGGCTAAGGTACGACTATCTGTCTTCAAGATTGAGCCTTGGTGTTATTTATAGTTCGTATAGAAGAAACTTCAGACTATACTCTTTACTTTCACCTCTGAAAATACATTTCTATCGACAATCATCCTATATCAACACATATAACTCTATAGTAAACTTAGTTTTTGTGGATAGCGCAAGTAAAAAGAAAAGGAAGCACGAGCGTCTCAATAAAACTTGTACACAGAGAGCGAAGGATCGCAAATCTTGCATTTTCCCAGCGGCACTTTCCCTCTTTTCCTTTCTGACGAGAAAACTTCTACTTCATCTGTATTTAGGATCCATGGAAAGTTTATTTGGTAACTGTAAGTATGAGAAGGCGGACATTATATACATATACATTAGCCATCACAGAGTGAACTATATACTTACTATATATGTTCAGATGACATGGCATTGCATGGCAAAGCCTACTAGATAACATAACGGAGCTTTCTTTGCCTAATTCACATCAGGAAAGCAGAGGGAATGGTAATGCAATGTTATGTAACGTAGTGCATGCCTTAGCTTTCTGTGACTCAACTTTTCTCATCTGTGATGCTGGATGGTTTGGCTCCGTTTTCCTTGACTCTACTCGGGATATATTATATCTGGAAAGAATTGTGAGAATGAGAGCGAGAGGGGAAGTTCGCATGTCCCTTGGAATACCAAAATCGATATACGCTCTATACATACCAACATTTCCTATTGCTAATGTATAAAGCTTTAAAGCACTCCTTGTCCCTCTCTTTCTCTCTCTCTCTCTCTGTTCCTTTTCTAATAGACAAGGAACTACTCACTTTAGGATCACACAGAAGAAAGACATATTAGGATGATATATAAAACATATATAGCAATTTGGCAATGCTAACCTTAGACTTATTACGAGACTATTTCTACCTAGATGCATCAATTATCCAACTGAAGTCAACTATCTATACAGTTTAGTCCCCTATAGGATATAGATTTGCTATCCTACACGATTATAGGGTCATTGCTGATAGTATTGATAGATACATTAGTACTTTATGTAGCCACATGTACATACTACCGACTATGTAGCAATAGTGATACAAAATACAAACCACTTTATATTACTAAGTGCCTACGCGCACATGTTGAAATACAAAGAAACGAGACGAGAAAACGAAACCAGCTTACACTTGTAGTTTTCTATGTGACTGCTTTCCATCTTCCCCGAGCCCTATTGCTAATCTGCAGGAGCAAAGGAAAACCAACGGGATATATTGCTACCCACCACACTGGAGTGATGTCGACAGAACTCTATCTAGACAGAATACATAGCTCTAAGCTACGTACCCTATAGGTATACCTACATAATGGAAACTACAGTCCACTTGACTTGGTTTGATTTCCTTTCTATATCCTCTCTACTTTCTCCGCCATCCTTACACATATGCAGCTATTATGCGCTTTAACATCCCTGTTACAGATATTTGGAGCATTTTGTTGGCATTCAAACCTACTGGCACAAGTGCAGTCTCATCAAACTCAAAACTGTATCCTCGACGTATTATATAATATAATTATACTCACCTAAAAATTATTTCCATTATTTCTGGGATATTTTCCCAAATGAATAAGTAGTTTCAAAACATTTTAACAATAAATTGACGAAATAGTTTTTGGGTTTTGGGGCCTAAGACAAAATTTCATGTGCATTCAAAAATACCCCTGACTCTAAAAGCGTAGGTTGATTACAGGACATATATTATGTAAAGTGAACAAAATTATTACAGACAAATGGTCGTTTAATACAAGATATATCTTTGGGATAGCTAGTATTTTTGAATCTGTGGGATGTGTGTACTAGCTGTAGCATATTATGGACATTGTTGAAAAGCTGGCTCGTGTTCCTTCTGGTTTTATGTTATCTTGTGTAAGGAAGTCAAGTCAAGTCAAGACAGGCCAAGTATATCAATCCGTGTGCTCTCGTATGCAGCACGTCCCCCTTGTCTTGTCCTTTAGCAAAACTAGTGAGTTGAACATTTAGTAGTTTGGGTCTGGAAACAGTGCTAGAAAGCTAACTTAATATAGTATCAACTTCGGACGAGTATCAGACAAAGTCAACAGAGTAGTAATTCTGGGGGTATTTTCTGTTTTATATCTGTCGTTATAAGTAGTTTGACTTCCTTTGTACGTGAAAGATCTTTGGTATAACTTTCGGATGCTATTTTTTAACTGCTCTAGAATATACTAGTGTATTCTAAACAGGAACTTTGGTGTATAATATATGATTTTGTGTCAGGGATATTATAATGCGATTTTTCAACTATACTTTCCCCGTTTTACAAGACATTATGGGTATATAATATCTTATAAGATTTATGCTAAAAAATTACTATGTATGTATCTTTTGATTATTATGTAGAGTAGGTGTACAATTACGGGGTGCGTTGAAAAGTTAGAACAAAAGACTCCCACGTTGTGATTTCGTAGACCTCACTGAGCTTCAACTTGCCTAATAATTACGCTTGAAAGAAAAGTTTTGCTCGTTAGAACAACAAAAGGGAAAGGACTTTTGTTCCGAGCTACATTCAACATGACTAAATGGAATTCGGTTTTGTTCAAACATCATCATCATATTGGATAACCTGTTTTCCCCACTCAGAAGCCTCATTGCTACTATTTATAACTTTTAACTACAGAGAAAACTTCATTTACATGCTCATTTAGCAACTTCTGAGTATTTTTAGTTTGTAAGTAGACATTCCTTAATGTTTTACTTGATTTTTTCACGCTACAGACTCGAACTTGTTTCTTCATGTCCTTTTCTAGCTTTGATTCATAATAAACTGTGAGTAGAATGTTGCAAACTTAAGTTTCACAATGCTCTAACAAGGTGAAAATGTCTATCCTTGTGGAGTAATTCAATTTATGTGTTAGCTATGTATAGTAAATGCTCAGTTAACCTTACGCTCCGTTGTTAGCTTAGTTAACAACATTACATTCACTAAATACCTAGATATACTCATGAGCACTCTTCCATATAGCCGCTCTCTACTCAATCATATTTATTTTCACATCACAGAGAGAATTTTCAAGAACAATGCAACTAGCAATGCCCGTAAATTGTATTTGGAAATGAAATGACCCTGTACGCCTCTATGCTGCTTTTGTACCACATTTGCTTTTCTCCTCCACTCTTCTCCACAGGAAAGCACAAAGCAATCTAGCCAAAGACATGAAATGCCAAAAGTTTTTATAAAGCCAGAGCAAAGGAAAGAGACGGAGAGTACGCATTGCACGAGTCGAGCTTCCATTTCAGCTCAACGAGCATATGAAACTAAAGTAAACCAAAGCTAAAGTCAGCATTTCCATTCTACTCCCTCTCTGCATTCATATTATTATATCACTCTGTATCCCCATTAACTTATATGCATTTCCTACAATAACCCTGTACACCCGTATATGTATGATCATTCTCATCTAATGTCACCGTAAAACACAAGAGATTGCATATTAGCATCATATGTATGTACAGATATTATATGCTGCATACATACATACAAGTACTACTTCCCATCCAAAACTTTCTCCCGGTTTTCTTTCCTATCGGAATCTATGCTATGTACTTACAATCTTTACCAAATAATATCTACTACAAGACCAACAATCCTTCCAGGACACAATCACTAATTATTTAGAAGTTGTGATGTGACTCCAGTGACTAGTGTAGATTTTAAAATTGTATTACAAAGATTAATAAAAGTCTGATCAGATAATCGTGGTAGTTTAGTAATAGCTGTTTAGACGTTTCTTATTTCAGTAAATGTAAATGTAACAAGGTATTAATAATACTTCGTTACACCATGTATTAGGCATAAACACACATATTATTATCAAATCAAACACTATTCTGCGTATTTACATTTTTGAAACTTGTATTAGTTATTATAATAATAATCCTAGCGATGAATACCTCTAATATAATTTCTTTCTGATAATTATTACTCAACCTATAAAAATAGCAATTTTCAGTAGTAAGCTGCAGTCTACTTGTAAGTTATTTATATGCCGTCTTATCATTAAAAATGTATACTTTTTACGTAAGCATGAGAATATTAAATATAATATCGCATTTTAAGTAATAGTATAAAAAGAAGCCAAGCTGTTATTTTGTCTTTATCATTTTTCTAAAATAAGTGATGACATTTGAGATAATTGGTGTATATTTAT